>JAVQJF010029442.1:0-39548 GCA_036023855.1 Gadopsis marmoratus | reverse complement strand
CACACACACACACACACACACACACACACACACACACACACACAGAGACTGTATATCCCCACAGTGTCCAGTGCCTTTCCAGTCTGATAATGCTTTTTGTCCTAGCTTACTTGCCCTTTTCTCCTCTGGGTATCAACTAGGAGAACGGAGTAAATCTACACTAAACTGCAAAATGGTGAACTTAATCAGGTTACTGAAGGAATCCTTTTCCAAACAGAAAGCACACACACACAAGTGACAGGAAAATACTACAAATGGATTGTCAGGATACTCCTGGCTGGGAAAAACATCAGGACAAGGCATTAAAAGAGCATCTCGTCAGGCTTGTGATGCCAACGAGACCTGAAAACATGTTGTTTCCAGACCCTGTAGCATTGTTTAATAGATAGAAATGTAATCGGCAACTTATGTTGGTAATCAAGTAACTGTTTTTTGAGCAGAAATGCAAGACATTTGCTGGGCCTAGTTCCTCCACTGTCTCCCATTTTCTCCTTTTCTTGCTCTTCTATGCCAGAAAACTGAATATCTTTGGTTTTGGGACTTTTGGTCAGACAGACATTGCAAGACTTGGACTCTAAGATGAGATGGAGGAGACGTCTAATTCTCACTGTTCCTGATGTTTTGTAGACAAACTATTAATCAAGAAAATAATTGTCATATGAATAGATAATTAATGTAATTGTTAGTTGCCGCTGTAATTGAGATACATTATTTATTATTTAGCTAATGTCTTGTATATGTGTGCATTTGTCAATGTGACCGCAGAATTATGAATACAGGAAAAATGTAATGAGGGATGTCCACTGTCACCAACACACCTTCAGGTTATTATCATAATTATATTATGAAACAACTCGTCGATCAAGAGAAAACCAATCGGCAACTATTTTTTATAACTATTTTTTTGTTTGAGTAATTTGTCAAGCAGAAATTCCAGTGCCTTCTCCAATGTCTCAGATTTTCTGCTTTCCTCTGTTTTGTATCACAGCAAACTGAACATCTTCGTGTTTTGGACCATTGTTCGGACAGAACAAGACATTTGAAAACTGGGATGAACCTTTTCACTGTTTATTGACATTCTAAAGATGAAAAGATTTATACATTTTTTGAGAAAATAATCAGCGGATTCATTCATAATGGAAATAATCATCAGCTTTAGTTAAAATCAGACCACCTGACCACACCTAGCTGTGGCCATGAGAACGGTCAGAGGTTCTTACACCTTTCGGCCCATAAAGGTCAGTGTGAAGGTCTAGCGTGAAGTTACTCTGTAATGCTGCATTTACATGTATGTTTTGCAAGAGGAAGTGATATCTAAACTGTCAGGGTTCATTGTGGACAATGAGAATGTATTTTAATACTATATGTAAATCAGTGACATTATATGTCCGGATATGAGATGTGTCTTAATTGCAGATGTAACAGACAGACAGGTAAGGAAAGGAGGGAGGTCATCATTATGCATGCTTCCAAATTGCAGCTTTTGTCATGTTTACTGTAGTGCATTACATTTTTTCTCTCCCTCTAATAGTCACACTCCAAGCTCCCTCTCTCTCACTCTCGCTTGCTTTTCGCCTTTTCTCTGTCCTTTTTTCCACCTCATTACTCCTAAACAATTATATTTTGGTAGAAAGCCTCTCAGTCGCAGCCTGTTGCTGGCTAAAATGAAAACAGTCAGTGTGGAGGATGGATCACAGTGTCAACGCCAAAGTTATAATCACCTTGCTTGATTTATATTTCTTCAGTGCTATTTTTCAGTGCACTTTTCAAACACACATCTACACACACACACAGAAAGTTTTCTCAAATGAGCAGGCTGCCTGTGATGGTGTTAGGGGCTTAACTGAATGGCCATCATTCTGATAGAGCGGCTTGAATGAGGCTGTAAAATTAAACAGCCAATTTCACCTGGTAATTGGATAGTGAAATATTCGTGGTCAAACTCCCTGCCGTGAGACAGTAGCATAATGCAGTGAACAGCGTTAAAACATAGGGCCGATCATCACATTTAACTGTCACAATGGTATAAAACCGCTAACTTTCTATGACACCATATTAGGTCTATATCCACTTGTAGACTGACTTTCACACTAATTTCCTCTTAGCTGTCAAGAGTGAAAACAGCAGAGCCGTGGTTCACCTGAAACCAGCAACAGTTGTTTATAAAATGATATGAACTGAGGATAGTGTTGGTATTCATAGTAGCATGTGTTAAATGATACATATCTCAGGGTCAGACATTAAGAATTCTTTCAGTTAGTCTTTCCCAGGCCGCAAAAGCAGAAGCTTTAATTGCCCTAAATACACTCTAATTAACAGGCTGGAGTTCCTGTGATGTTTTTCCCCCTGCCCACACATTAGTGCAAAAATAGCATTTACAGTACAGTGTAGTATTTGTTAATTACCAGCGTTTGAGAGAAGGAATAAGGGGGCTATACACCAGCAGATGGCAATACCTCAGGGGCTTAGCTTCTTCTTTCTCACCATACTGTGTTGCCAATATAAGCTACAGAGACGCCACCCTTGGGTGGTATGAAATCTGCATCGAGGAGTGAGCGCCTTTGCGAGGATCCAACACTCAAATGAGCCGTGATGATGGTCCTGGTGATACATGCTGCTGTCTCCAAGGCCCAGCCACAGAGGGCTTCCTGCACAGACCTGTTCATCCCTCTCCTTACTCGCCTAGCCCTTAACCTCAGGCTCTACCGTTTGAACTTAACTTCAGAGGACAAATTACATTTTTTTATGAAAATCTTCAGTGGGCCACATGCTGCTTGTTAATTTGTTCTTAAATTTGTTATCAGTAACCAATGTGGAGGAGTTTATTGCATTGACTGGCAAATATGGTTGAGGCTGCCCTCATGAAAAACAACAGCACTGGTTGTTTTCTCAAATGCCTAAAACAGTCTACCCGACAGCAAGGTCCTGCCTCTTGTCCTACCCCCGAAAAGCAAAGGCTTTTAAGGATGAGGTTGGGGTAGATGTTTGGGTCAAAAAAGGTGTGATTTTGATATGGAAGATCACCGTTCGTCTCCCATTTCCTATCAACAGTACATGTTAGTTTATTTTCACCATTACAACAATTGTTCCCTAAACCTAACCAAGAAGTTATTTTAACCTAAACCACAAGGTTTGCCTGACCTTAAATATGCCTAAACCCAACCAAACATTAACAAAAATGTTGCTGTTGTTGACTGTGTTACTCTGCCGACACACTCACGCCAATGCCATTTATTGTCACAACTCCCTTGTGCCAACAACCTCCATACGTTTTTAGCATTGGTATTTAGAAATCAAAGTAAACTCTAGGTTTATGTGTTTGTTAATGGAGTAGTCTTGGCAGTATCTGTGTTCCTTACTTATAATCACTTGTTTAAATGCACTTGTTGTGTCTCTGACGGAGTTATCATGTTGCATTAAGAAATGCTCTCTGTATAATCAAAATAACAGTGCTAGCATGAAGGATATCTTTTTACAGACAAATAAGACACATGTAGGTGGTTTACTGTAAGAAAGATAAATAAATTTCTTTGGGGATCGCAGCTCTTGTTTGGCACACTGAAACATGCATACAGCAAACACAATGAGAAAAACACCAGCCAATAACAATTCAGGCTGTTTAACTTGTGCATCAACAGTCTAGTCAGCCAGCCAGCCAAGCAGGCAGTGTCAGGGATGAGACAAGGCCATAATCCAATTCTGGTTTTTACACGGCGTCATGCCTTTACCTTTGACAGCGTGATTGATGTGTATGTAAATGTGTTTTGAGGAGGGCTGTGAGCTGCTAGTTAAAGCAGACATTTAGGGCTGCCCTGTCAAAGACGAATGGAGGGAAGAAGAGAGAGGAGGAGGAAGGAGAAGGAATCAAAAATAAAGACAACTATTGATCCATGAATGAAGATGGACACTGGAGGAGCCCTAGACAAGGCGTTATGTACCTCTCGAGCATCACTCTGAATTCATAGGGAGGCAGTTTGACAGCTCCACAATGGCATACTACGGGGAGTCTCTATCGGACACACACCAAGCAGGAAAAGGTTACTGCCTTTTCAAGTGCCCTCTCTATTGTCCTCTCTCACCCCTGGTCCTTCTTTCCCTTTGCCATTCCTTATGTCAATAGAGAAAAAGCACTGAACACTAAGGTCAAGACACTAAATAGATGGCAGATTTCTCTCAAGACACTGCCAGCGTTGTGTGTAAGAGTGTGTGTCTTGATGTACACGTGTGTTGTCCTGTGAGCATTGGTGTGCTTTCTCTTTCCACGCTCTCACGTGTCCCTGTGAGACTGTCAGGTAGGCACTAAAGTTTAACAACTTCAGGGGAACAATAGCTGACAGGGACCTCAAATCTAGCCGCCCGTTTCCACAGCAACCAAGGAGGGAGGAGGAAAAAGGAGGGAGGGAAGAAGGAGGTAAGAGGTCTCGTTTCCATCACTCATGTAGATATCCACTGCTCTTTGAAGCCATCAGTCACTGGAGTCAAGACTTTCTCTTGGAACTTAGCATGCAGGCACTAGCCTGTGTAACTGGCACCAGTAATCTGTCTGGATAGTGTCAATCTATTATCCTAAGCAGACAGAAACAATAGATTATTTTGAGTTGTACGACAAAAGTGTTATTCCTGCCACTGCTAACTTTCGAAGAAGAAAGATATGTGGAACTTAAACAATGATTTAATTAGGTCCCATTAGATGAAACTGATTTGAATAGATGACACTGAAAATGGCTCCATAACAGGATACAACTACAGAGAAAAGAGATATAAATGTACTTGTATATGTAGAATACACACAGCCTCAGAAAGCACCACTGGGAACTTCGCTTGAAGTTATTGATTCGTTTGGACCTAATGACCAGTGCATTAATGGGATTACGTAAATTCCTTCCTCATGAGTTTTAGTTTTCGTATTCTTTCATGAGCATGGCTGCACATTTGCGTTTCTGCCTGCCACTCCACTGACATAACAAGCTGAAAGTATGTATAAGTGTTACTAACTCATTAAAGCACACACAGAGGAGAGATGTGTCCTTTCAAATTCTGCCTTCCACAAAAGAATTGAAGAGGCAAACTTGAAAAGAGAAGGCACACGTATATGACATGTCTCAAAAGTATGAGGCAAACAAATGGAAAATTAAGACATTTTTCTGTGAGACCGCATGTTGATTTTCTTCCTTCCTTCCTCGCTATCAATGGAGAAATGGATTGACAGGAAACAGAATACTCATTTCCTGCAAAATGTTTCCACAGCCATCAGATGGCATCAAACAATGAGACACAAAAAGATGGAGAGAGAGAAGGAGAGAGGGAGCGTGGAAGAGGGAGACAGAAAGTGCAACAGAAAAAGAGACCCCACATACCTCCTCCATGCCCCCACGTGCCTTATGGACCCTGCACCCTGCTCTGCTGTGACTCTGATGAAAAGCAGGCCGCAATCCCTTTCAATTTGGCCAGTGTGCCCCAGTCCTGTTAAAGGCAATCGACTGGCTGAACAGAGGCACTATATCACAATATGCAGGTGCAGACGAGCCTGGCAGAGGAGAGAGGAGAGACATGGCGCCTTAGGAGAGAGAAAGGGACTCTGGCATCCATCTCTCTCACACTCAGGCTGACGCTCGACCATTGGGGAGAAACACACACTCATTGACACACACACACACACACACACACAGGCTGGGGACGGGCAGCAGTGGGAGAGCAAGGAAACAAATGGTGAGAGAGAATAGAAAAGTGGAGGAAACATGGGACCAGTCACTTCCTTGATTTTCTATCCTACTCACCTCAGGTAAAAAAAAATAAAAAGGATAGAATACAAGAAAAAAGAAAATGTATTTTGTGCAACTGTGGTGTGGGTCGGTGAAGAAAAGGAAGGAAAAAAACCTGTCTGGAATGAGAGCACGGTGTTTGTTTGTGGTGGGTAAATGCCTGTGTAGGCATGGGGAAGCCAGTGGCTTGGCTAGAGCTGTTTGTTATCGGGGTCTCCAGGCCCCCCAGGCGTGCCGAGCTGCTGGCTCGAGTCAGAGGGGCTGAGCCTGGGGTAGGGTGAAGAGTCAGAGCCCTTGCCCAAGGATGGGTGAGAGGCCAATAGACTGGAGAGAGCAACAAAGTCCTGAAGAGGATTGGATTAATCACATGAAAGATCTGATTTATCCAACAAATATTCAGTTTATTGACATTCCCTGCCATTTCCTGCCTGGAGTGTAATTAAGCATCTCGTGCCCAAGTGGTCCACCAAGCGATGTAGCCAATATACTGTATTAGACCGCATATAAATCTCGACTCTTCCAGGCCCCATTGAGGACGTCAGTGAGTGCTGTACATTGAGATTGAGGACTACTGAAACACACTTGGCATGTAAAAGCATAAAGCATTCGCTCTCAAGCTCTTGAGGGGAACACTGAGGAAATGGAAGCTGAGAGCTTATGCTCAGGTCAAGGATTTGATGTCATGTGACGCCTGATCTCCTTCATAGAGAATTCCTATCACACGCAATTGTTGAGTGGTGAGGTCTATAACTGTAGGCGAGGATATAACTGCAGCAAGTCTGCAATCATACCGTTTAACCATGACCTGTCAGTCATCCTTGGCTTTCGGCTCCAGCTTATCACTACTCATATTGGGTTGGATCAGTTCCTCTGTATCTGGGATTCCAAAGTAATCTAACCCTGCAGAAATACCAACCAATATACTATATGCAACATACAAATTAGCTTGCTGCCACACATTATTGCGTGTACAGACTGCATTGTATGATACAGTAAAGCACAAATGCACACACTTAAAGAGTCACTTTTGTTTAAAGTTCAGGTGTCATGGAGATTGAGATTTGAAAATTTAATATTTAGATTGTATATGTTTTACAAGCCATTATATAAAACATTCTGAGAAAAAGTAGGCGTTTAGTACAATGTCCAGAAATAAACTTTTTTCCCAGATTATATCTCATATGGGAGTCAGTTTCCCTACAGTGCACTGTGCAACATAGGTAGTAGTAAGTCTGGCCAGTTGTCATATAGCAAGTCAGTTTTTTTTGTGCTAGTTGTAGTTTACATTTGATCATTTTCCATCATGGCTAATTATTATGTTTGTGCAGGTCACATAAATTCTTCCGACAGGTAGCAGTACTCAGGAAACTCCCCCTCCTTCTCTCATTTACCTCTGGGTGAACTCCAAAACCAGACTGGCGCAGTGCCGGTTTGAACTGGTTTGGCATGGTTTCCACTCTATTTCAATTCAGCACACAAAATGGCACACGCTGCTTATGCCAACTTGAATCCATGGCTCTGTGTGGCACATAAAAGCCACATGTACCTAGAACATCATACACAATACAGACTATCCATCCATCTATCCATTATCTATTCACACATATTTACATGTATTGTATTTGCTGGATCCAAATAGAAAAAGGATTATTCCATCTCTGCAAAGACTTAAAAACCGTTTACCACAGCATCTCAACCAGTAAATATATTCCTCTTGTGTTACTATCCCTCTGCCACATCTCAGCAAGGATACACTGCTTAAAATAAGAAAACCAACTTTAGTACATCCTCACTTGATTTGACTAACTCAGGAATGAATAAAATTGTGAGAACTGATTCTCCAGTCGGTGCCATTAAACCACTGCAGAAGAAGACAGCGCACCAAGATGATGTAAGTAAAAGCGCATCTCCTCATCTCTCTGCACAGATCTGATGTTTTCGTCTGCTGCTATTTTTAGTCTCTTCAGTAGAGCGGAAGCTTCAGTCGACGTTTAAGTCACATGCTCCATTTACGTCATGATTTATTTGCTAAGTCTCTTTCCATTGCACTTTGCTTTTATTGATACAGTAACTTTCCCACCTCGGCTAAGCGTAAACATTTTATGATATTGAGGTGTGGTTCTTTTTCAGCAATTTCACTCAGGGCACATTGAAAGTGTGAAAAACAGATGAATGGAAACACACAAACTTTGCAATTCATTATTTTGCACTAAAGAAGACCTGTGATCTTGTCCCTCATATTGGTATCACTTTAGGAACAGATCTCTTCACGGCCAGTAAGGACAACTCCTCCAATGTGGGCATGTTAATATATTTTTTTAAATGTGTAGCTATCCTTTATTGCCAGCTGACGGACACACAAAACCATGTCTATGCACATGGACACACGTGTGTGCTCACACACACACATACAAACATATGCGCACACCTGAAGTGAACAGGCGAAACTTTATTCCTTACAAGTAACTTTTGACAAGTTCTCCTCCACATCCTGGAGTTGTATTCAGACGTGCTAGAAGGGAGTGCTGGAGAGCAGTCATGTAGAAAGAGAGTGCTGTTACTGGAGTTATTAACAGGCTCCTGTGTTTCCCTCCTCTCAGCTGAGCTATTCAGAGCATAGCGTCCTCATCTGCCACAAACACATGCCGACAGACAGACGCAGCAGACGGACACACCGTGCAGCTCCTCTATGCGCTGCGCAGTAATATGTTTTTTGCCCATTTACAACCAAATTAAGTTTCCCTCAAAGTGAATTTCAAGCTCGGCTACCTTTGGAGGGCGAGCAACTCTCTTTTCATTAATTTTCATTCTTTTCCCCCCCAAACAAATGATCTACTGTACAGCCCGCTCTGCGTTACTCTCCTCTCCCTGTCTTGTTCTCTCCCCTATTTGCCTTCTTTTTCCTGCTTGCTGGTAAATTTGGGCTGGGCAATGGAAAGCAATTACACTGTCAGAAAGGTGTATTCTGATTTATTAAAAGCCTTGAGTACTATCTGTTTTGTTCCCTCTTTGTGTCCCCCTGAGGAACTGAGTCCTGACACCCAAATGAGACAGAGTGAGTGGTCTCTGCTCAGTGCTCCATCCTGAGCATCATCTAGGAAGCTGGCAGAATAAATATCCACTGGCAGAGGATGGCAGATTTTTATTTTTATTTAATCTTTATTTACTTTCTTTATTTAATCAGGCATCGATTAAGATCGCTTTTTCAAAAGAGACCTGAGAACAAGACACATTCACAAAAACAAAATCAGCAAACAGAAAACAACACGACTACACAAATAAATGAGGCCTTAATAAAAACAGTTACAAGAATCATAATAAACATCAGATAATTCAGCTTTAAATTTAGTACTGCAATTTAAGTACAGTTTGCAGATCAATCCATTTAAAAAGGTGCATAATACCTGAAACCAGTCCTGCCAACATTAGTGCAGACATAAGGGATGTCTAAGGTTAAGTACTTACTGCATCTTGTACTGTAGTTATTAGCTTTAACTGAGCTAAGATGTGAGGTATTTTGGAAGCTTCAACAGCAGAGCTTTATATAAATGAATAACATGAGGTGGCTATTTCTTCTTGATTGCAAGGAAGTCCATCCACCCGTGTGACAGAGAACAATAATGAGTATGAAATTTGTCATTTGTTAAAAAGCGTAGTGCACTACAATACACAGGGTTTAGCTGCTGAAGTGTTGATGGGGCTGCATGACAATACAGAATGTCTCCATAGTCGAGGACAGACGTACGGTACAATATTCTTCCGGTTTGAAGAAGACAGACATTTTCTAATTCAATACAAGAAGCCTGGTTAGATTTAAAATGTTTTAGTGTGAAGTGTTGGATATGAACCTTGAATGATAGTCTAATGTCAAGCCAAATTCCTAAGTATTTGTATGACTCTGTCATGGGAGTGCGAAGTAGCGGAGGCAGGGATAGGACCCCAGAGTAGACAGACCAGCATCGACAAAGAAAAGAAACCGGTATATACTAGAACACAGGTGACTCTAATCAAAACAGGCGGGGAAAAAACAAAGACAGGAAGTAAAACAAGAACATACCCACAAAAGGATAGACTACCAAAATAAAACAGGAAATGAACCAAGACAATGGGATGTTACAAATTCAGTGAGTGAAATGGGTGCCATCTAAGGTTTTAATGGCAGGGTAGTCAGAGACAGTGGTGGTGCTGGAGAATACTACCGGTATGTACTTAACTATTTCTACATGACGTCACGATTACAGCCAGAAAAAAGTTCTGTAGGCGGCTGTAACGCAGCTGCGAGGATAAGAAGAGATTTTTCTCTGAAGCCCAAGAGGTGGGATACAGAAAGAGACAAAGAGTGGTTAAAAGAATGTGAGCGATGCATCTGCTGACTGCTACATAGGCTGTTTTCCTCTTTGATTTCATAAACCAATGTCCTCAACTATCCACCATCCAAAGAACTCCGGTTCACAGCACTGAAGGCCCAAAGCCATTTCAGAGAACTTTTCTTTGGCTTAACTCCTATTTATTGAAACATAGGAGAGACGAGAGAGACAAAGGAGGAGAGAAAAGAGACAGAGCGCAAAGCCATTAAGGTGTGAATAAGTTCCAATTTCCAAAATAAATATTATCTCTGTCTGAGTAACCCGAAATCTGTGTGCTTTTGTGTCAACATAATAATAAGGATCAACAAGGGGTCAGCGCTGCGTGAACATCACACCATCAAATTCGGAGAGCTCCACCTGTGACACTTTAATCTATTTATCTCCCATATTTTTTCCACACACAGTTGACTTGCACTGTGTAAAAACTGTAAAGTTGAACACACCACCGGTACAGACACCCGATCTGCACTCCCTCCCTTTCACAGTAGGCTCCGCATTAACAACCGTGCCTAATGCGCTCCCCACCACCTCTCCCTCATTACCGCGTTCTTGATCGCCAGAGATGGGAGAGATGCATGGGTGGGGATGCGTAATAAAGCATCTAGTATCCTGGGGGAACCATTGGTTGGAGATAAGAGACCATACAGCAATATAATGTAAGGACATAGATCATAAAGCTGCTTATCTTCTGCTCTCGCTGGACCGGCCTTCTTAGTCAACTGTCTGGGGACAAAGGACCTCAGATTCCTGTGCTAGACAACAGATACTGACATGTTGGTAAGAAGCATCTGATAGAATAAGGGTCACTCACTAATGAAGCAAAATATAAAGCAGCATAAAAACAAGAATCTTTGCCAAGAAACCTGCAACGATACAATGATGACCTTTCCATCTTTGAGGAATTTCCGACGCTGAGGTGCTGTAGGCAATGATTAACATATTATTAGATGATAAACAGTCTAGCTCTTTCATCCAGATACCTGTTAGCTGCTGCCAAGGAAAAAACAAAACTTCTTGAGGCCAACAGAGAACAATTTATGACGAATGCAAAAACGGGGGAAACAAAATGGCAAAGAGGTAATGCAAGGACCCATAAAGTTAACATGCCGAAGACAAACACAAAGAAAAACTTAATCAGAACTCCATTGAGGAAGCAAAAAATATGGAGTGAAAGTTAAATTTCCACCTGCTGTATTCCTTAGGTTGCCTTGACTGTTTTTATTTTTTGCATTTTCCTTATTAAAATATATGTATATTTTTCCCCTGTTTGATGTTTAGGCCACAGCTAATGCATTCATGAACAGTCTGCCACTGAAGGAAGAAAAAAACGTATCTTGAGCTGTTTACCTCTCAGCTTGGGGAAAAGCAGTTTACTTACTTGAGTGATGCCAGCTTGCTTGACTGGTGAAGTGCTCGTGTCTGTCTTGAATATATGCTAACAAAGCTACAAAACTATCTGTGTTTGGGGAAATATATAGCTAACATGTCTAATCGTCTGCCTAGCCCCATCTGTCTCATTTGTATGTGGCACTGTAATGAAAAATATTGACACTGTAGAGAATGTGCTTTTTTTTTGTTTCCTTTATAAACTGGATAATTGAATCTGTCTTACCAGTAAGCAGACCAAGCCAATCTGGACTTTCCTTTCAGTACTGAAATACAAAGTGGATCTCTCATGTGGTGTCACTTTGCAGTATCACCTCATCAACATGATAAAGTGCTGATTGGCTATTCAGGTGTTGGCCTTTGAAGGAGGCAGTCAGTAGTTGGAGGGCTCTCTTCATTACAAATCAATCACACAGCCATTCACAGAATAGCTCCAGTGTCAAGAACTCAGCTCTCAGAGTCCGCTTTCAGAAGAACTTGGCATTAATTAGTTACTGTAATTAAAACTGGCACTCGTCACAATGGATGATGTTACATTACTTGATGGCAATTTATGATGTGAAAAACCATTGCTAGGAAGATACGCATGGTGTCAATCACTCAGTTCCACACAAAAGTGAAAATTAATCAGACAGCTCAATTATTATTTATAATATATGTATTCTTTTAAGGTAAGTTAGTTTACAGCATTACTCTACAGAGTTGTGATGCTAAGTCAAAACTAATACGAAATGTGATGGTAGAATTCCCATCACACAATTCCCCTGGGGGACCAGGCCTTTCTGTGTGGAGTTTGCATGTTCTCCCCATGCTCACTAGGGGTTTCCTCCATAACAAATATATAACCCCAACGAAAAACATGCAAGAAGAACAGACTGCTCTCCTGCCCCGTCCCTGACCAAGACAGGGCATGAGCACTTGGACTTGGTCCCCGGTCGCCGTATCAAGGCTGACCACTGCTGCAGGCTGTCCTCGGGAGGATGGACGGCAAGATGGGTTAAAGGCAGAAGGTGAATTCCTCCGTGAGACGCAGTTGCGTGTGTGTGTGTATACAACCTTCACGCGTGTATGTGTGGCAATAAAAGACCTCAGGGTCTGTGTTTGTTTGTTTGTTTAGAATGCCCATGTCACTCATTCAGTGTGCAAAATACACACATTTATTTCACGTCCAGATGCTGAGTCCAAAACTGTAATTGGGATTTCTGTCTTCCCAAGGATTCGCTACACTGTAGTCTTCTCCCTTTAAAAAGTCTTCTAATTCCTTATTACTAAAATGTCTCACTGCATTAGAAAATGTAGTTTCCAGCACAAACTGACTCCTGATGAAGTACCTGTACCCGAGGAGCTCAAAACGTTGTACTTTTTGTAATGTAATAAAATACAAGTTTTAAAGGAAGCATTTTACAGTGTTGCGAGTGCTTGGGAGGCAGAAATCATATGAATCTCTCATTAACACGAGAGAAGAAATGCGGTGCGTTTCCTACATTTGCTGTGTCTCCATCAGTTTGCCTGGCCCCGCTCCACCAGTGTGGCTCCTGACCTTCTCCTCTCTCCACGGCTGGAGTGGCTATTGATTGGATCTTGGCACACGGTGTATAAACACAGAGATAAGGAGAGAAAGAGGCAGCCAGGCAGATATAGCTGCAGTGCCTACTCCACTCCACTCCTCTTGCTCCAGACATGGGAAGAAAAAGAAAAAAATCCCTGTTCTTTGAGACTCCCACTGAGCAGACACCCAGACATGGTACCTGAACACTGATAGCAGACAGGATTAGGTCTAAAATTCAATCACAACAGTCTAAGTAATGTTAAGTCACTGCAGCTGACAGTGACCGCTGCGTCTCTTCAACACAGTGCAAGTGATCTATCATAATCTTGCTTTGATTTGTGAGGTTTCAAATAAAAAAATTAAAAAGAGAACCATGTGGATGTGACATCTCTGCACTGTGATTCTGAGATCAATAGTTTTACTTGATGCGAGTGTGTGAACAGAATCACAGTATAATAATAGCGAGCAAGGATTCAGTCCATCGTAAGTTGCATGCAGGCTAGGACAACCTTAACGCTGGCCAGTGGCCTGTTCTCTCTCCCACCCGGAGTTCTCTCATTTACACTTTCTTTCCATCTGGTCTACAGGCAGAGGCTGTGCTGTGTCAGAGGTGACTAATAGTGTCATAGCCCTGAACTCCCCAGTGGGGCCAGCAGGAGGAAAACACAAACTGCTGCCTCCGCAACTCTTGGGTGAGAAGAAAAAAAACAAAACACTTTGTCAAGAGGCAAGGTGGGCAAATATGCTTTCAATTCCAGATGGCTACGGGACACTTGAGGACCGCACAGAAATTAGGAAATAGTTTGAAAGGGGAAGGTAGCAGGCGTCTTTTCAAAGAGGCTTGTTAGCATTGTAGCAGGTCAAATGCGTGTTGTCTCTTTCTCTGTGCCTCTGTGGACATGGATGCCTCAGGGGGAGAAAGAGAGGTTTACTCAGATACTGTCAGGATGGTCTACAAAAGAAATGGTTCAGACAGACAGGGAACAGAGGAACAGACGCAGAGCCATGAACCCAGCATAGCAGGAACAGGAAGGATCCAAACCCCTCTCCTTTTTGGAATAAGAGAAAATCTTCTGGTATTTGTCTTTGTGAGTGATGTGCGTGTGTGAGTCTTAGGCATTGTGGGTAATCACCACAAAATAATCACACATACCAACATACTTGTCACATTACAAATACCAAACTACATACACACATACAAACATGATTACCCCAATTGTATAAGGTTATAAAAAACATTTAGATAAAAATACATTTTAAAGCAATAGCATTTTAGGAAATGCGTTTATTCTCTTGCCGATAGTTGATGAGAAGATTTGTACCAATCTACCACTCTCATATCCGTCTGTTAAATATATGGCTACA
The DNA here is from genome assembly GCA_036023855.1 of Gadopsis marmoratus. Classification (NCBI taxonomy): domain Eukaryota; kingdom Metazoa; phylum Chordata; class Actinopteri; order Centrarchiformes; family Percichthyidae; genus Gadopsis; species Gadopsis marmoratus. The sequence goes on along the minus strand of JAVQJF010029442.1, from coordinate 25,119 downwards.
GCCAGCAGCCTTTTAGCTTAGCTTAGCACAAAGTGGAAACAGCTAGCCTGGCTTTGTCCAAAGGTAACAAAATCCACCTACCACCACCTCTAAAGCTCGAAGATGATCAAGTTAAAATTACACTAATATTGTCTATTTTCTTGTTTTTTCTTAGTAGTCTAGCTGCTACATTCTGTAGATTTTGGAGTCTGTAAATAGTTTTTGATTTATGTCAGTTAGGACACCAATACTGTAAAATAAACATGAGGAAATTAAAGCATGTACGATGGATCTGATGTCTCTGAAGCTCAGAAATGAACAAATTTTGTCAGTAGTCCTTAAGATGATAAAAACATCTATATATTGGACGATCTACTTAATATACATTTGAAAATTAATGTTGGAATCAAACAACACACCCAGGTTTTTGACAAAAATCTTAGTATTGCTGCAAGAAAGGACCAAGCGAGGACTGTAACTGTGTATGCAGATTGTCAGGGCCAATGATAAGAATATCACTTTTAACAGAATTTAGATATCTAGGTTTCAATGTCTATTAGACAACTGTACAATAGATAATACTTTGTCTACTTTTTAGTAGACAAACTAGTGGAGTTTTCAGGTCCTGAATCTTCATCAGGATATTGAAATGAATGTATCAATGACCAATCAACAGTCTTGTTTCCCTATTTTCATGTTAGTAATGTTAGATGATCAGCAGTGGAAAAACCTGGGGATTTACCGCTCACTGTGATTTGTAGATATGAAAGTTAGTTTCCTGAAGAGGTGAATTCCACTCTTATTGTAAAGTCTCAACGGGCCGTTTGAGTATGAGTGAAAGTGAAGGATTTGAGAATGGAGAGGCTGATCTGAAAAATATATTCAGATCCTCCTGGCTTGCCCTTTTTCATTCATCCCAGAGCTGTTGCATCTCTCTCCCTGTTTCTGTCCCTCAATGTTCCTCTCTCAGTTAAAGTGACTTCTTACAATGCAACTGTGTTGAAGTGAATTCAATCTGGTTCAATGTAATTTACACACTAAATTCACTCTGCATTTGTGAATCTTGGTTTGAGTAAGATAATAAAAAATACCTGCCTCCCACTGAATCAGTGAACGCTACCTCATTCATAATGATGAAGAGAGCTGGAGGTAAAAATTAAATAGAGTCAACCTTTTTTACAGTATCTGAGTCTACCAGTGCAGGCTGGATAGCAGAGATTTTGTTCAGAGGAATACATTACAGAAAACAAATTAGTCAGCAAGATAGAAGAATGCCAGTGCAAATGGCCCTGTCTCTTATTTCCATCCTTATGAGATAACTGCACCCATTAGAAGGTTAAAGCTATTGTGGTGTCCCTGCAAAGACTCTGCCTTGGAAACAGCAGCAATCCGTCTTTAAACTTTGATGCAGCCAGAAAGCTCTCCTCATCCCTTCTCCTCTGACCTGTGTGTGTGTGTGTGTGTGTGTGTGTGTGTGTGTGTGGAGTTGCATATGTGCATGAAATGGAGAGGGAGCAGACAGAGAAAGAGATATGAGAGGGTGTGCCTGGGCTGTCTGCCACCCAGGCCCAGAGAACATAAAGAGAAAAATACGGCCATAAAACCTCTCTATGACTATGAATACTAATACTGACTCTGTGAGCCAAACCAACCGAGTCTGTCCTCTCTCTGTTCCCCTCTGTCTCGCTCAGACAAATGATGTGGCTTAAAAATGAAGCAGAAAAAGTGTGCCTCACAGACAGAATTGTAAAGCTTCTTATTTACACTATGTTATACACAACACAATAGAAGTGCAGATGGAGAGGGAAGATTTGTGAGACACACCAACCCTTAACTTCTAGCTCTTTAAATCATGGGTCCATTTTATATTTTACTATGCCATAGTGTTTTCCATGCTGATTATTATTAATTTGGATCTCTAATGTCAACAGGATATATTTGTAAGGATTAACAACAGAAGTGAGAAACTGAGTGATTGTAAATGAATATTGTCCTGTACTCCCCCAAACGGTTTATATTTGTGGTTTTAGATTTTAGATAGACAGATAAACTGAAATTAGAAAAAATTAGGACCATACTATATATATATAAATATACTGATCACTCTCTGAGCTGTATCAAGTTACTGCTATTGCAAACCGAACCGAAGTGTTCTATTGGCAAAACCAGTGGATTGCTTTTAATCCTCTCACCGCACAGTTTGGTTGACTGTGTTATAAACAGACACACCTGTTGCTCTACTTTTGTTTTGACAGAGAAGCTGCTCAAGGCATGTTTGCAGCCCAAGTGGTGATTCCTACTGAATTTTGGGGGCCTGTAGTAAAACCCGTTACAACCAGTAACCACAGGTGTCACCAATCCAACCAAAGTTTTAACGATTATAACGTATTAAAAAAAGTGAAACATGTGACAGGTGAAACATGTTTATAGCGTTTTCCATATCGAATTTGCACTGAAGCTGGTTTTAAAATATAACCACAATTAGAATCTGAAATACTTCATTCTATATTATTGTTATTGTAGGTCACCGGATCCTTATTTATAGATGTATTAGTCTTGCTTTTTTAACCATACCATCAGCCAGGGTTTCTAAATTTTCAGTATTTATGGTCAGGTGCTCCTTACAAATACCTGCACTTTCATGGTGCCCCCCTCGCAGCAAGCTATTCTCTGACAAATGTTGGAGGACAGAAGAAAAAGTCGTAATCTCTCAAGCATTTCTAATGAGTTTTTCTCCTACAATTATTTGATAAGAGCAGACAAGACTGGAGGCAGCGTGTATGATACACTAGCTCCTACTGCAGAGGTGAGAGCTCTGTTGATTACACACAGAGCCATTTACACACACACCCAGAGGCTTACAGTCCGTCATCTCAGAGTGCAACAATCCTAACAATAACATGAGAGGCTGAAGTTATGACCGGCAGGCACACCTAAATTACCAATCTGGGTCTCCTTATTCTGAACACACACACACACACACACACACACTGCAATTTACAACACTTCCACCCCTAATCTTCACCACCATTTGACTTCTCTGCTCCAGCCATAACCACTACCACCCCACACACACTTTATTCTCCAGCTGCTCACAGGACTTTCCACGTCCCAACTCACCACACTGAGTCCCAGCTGCTCCCGCTGCAGGTAGGGCAGGTTCCTGCGCTCCAGGCTGGTCAGGTAGTGCTGCAGTCTGGAGTAGGTGTAGGGGTAGCAGTAGGCAAACTGGTATACGTCGTCCTCTCGGTCAAAACAGAAGGCAAAGGACATGACATAGTTGCGCCGGTGGTCAGGACAACGGTAGTAGTACACGTTTTTTGCCGGAAGTCTCTGCCTGCAACAGCAAACGACAGACACATTATAGAGAAATTAGAGGTCATTTACAGGACAGGTCTTGTAATTTAAGGACGTGAGGTCTAAAAGGGTTAATACAGGTGAAGATATAAGGAACAATGAGTGCACAGCAATTTTGCAAGAGAAGGAAAAAAGTGCAGAAAGTGTAAAGACAGACAAGGAAACTCATGAGGTATACACAGAGTCGAGAAATCGTAATGCAGAAGTTGCATCAACTTGTCAGTTTGTTGTCACCCAGCGATTCAGCTGGAAAAGGAGCAAAGGGACTGAAGGAAATAAGGTAATAACACCTGATAGTCAAGCTGCTTGTGAAGTCTGAGAGGTTTGAACTTTTGACGGGTGAACAACAAACAAACACATAAGATTGATGATTATTCATATTTGTGCAAACTCGACAATTCTCTGATAAATCATCAAAACATTCAAAAAATGAAGAGGTAATTTCATTTAAGGTAAAGCTGATTTAAAACCAACAAATTCTGATCATTAATCACTACCTTCATCATTTGTCATATAAACAGCAGAAGCACAGACATAACAAAATGTAACTGATAGATTTAGAATGAAACTTAATGTGAACAGCAAAACAATACAACAAAACAGAGTGATAAATAGTCAGTTACGGTCATAAATTAAAGGCAAATTGACTAAATTACTTGAGATTTTAAGTATCGCCCTCTTTCAGAATTGCTGTGCATCCTCAAGGTTGTTTAGCATTAGAATTGTTTTTAAGTAACTTTTGTTTGTGTCAGTTTGAGCCACTGTAATTTAGCAGCAAAATTGACTTGAGGTCACTCGCACAAAACGATAATCAACCCTAATAGCAATGTTGCAGTGTGAGTGAAGAGTGACAGAAAAACACTAGCAATAGTCTTACATCATGGTTGACCAAAATTATGTCATTCATTTGCTCTCCTTGCTCTTATCTTTAAATGGTTTTCCAGACACTCATCTCCAAAAACAGGAGCGTTCACCTTCTGACTCTGCTTCTAATTTACCAGGCAACTGTGAGTCTGTGAGCATCAAATGTGGCCACCTGGTGTTTCAGCATTGTTAATGTAACGTGCCTGCATGTTTAGTGTTGTGTCTTCTATGTCTCCTTGGCTGTGCGCTATGGTTGTGTACTTTGCTGATTTGCGTGTTGCACGTTGGGACCAGGGCGAAGTAAAGCTGGCATGCACCTCACGAAGGACTGATGGGGTACGGGACAGTACTGCTGCTGTCTACAGAACTTCTCCACTTACTCATGTTACTGGTGTTTCCTTTACACACTCTTCACCTGTCTATGTCTTCCTTTCGTTCCTCGTTTAGCCCTCACCACTGAGGCATGGTCAGAAGGATGTTGTATGCATGCAAGTAGCTGTAATCGCCTCCTTCCTCTTCCTGTCTCCACTTTTCCTTATTCCCCTCTTTTCTTGTCCTGTCACTCACCGACTCCGCCTTGACAGTTTACGTGGAGAAGACCAAGCATGGGGAACAACAGCGCTGCCATAGGAGCTCTGGCAGACGCTCTGAGAGAGGACGATAAAAAGAGGAAGAAGATGAGGACGATGACTGACTGGTGGGTTTGGGGTATTGGGAGCAGGGAGAAAGGTGGAATAAGGAGATAAGGAAAAGATGAGAGAGCAGGGCGATGGCAGATCTGGGCCTGATATGGAGATATATATAGGAAGGGGTGGCGGCTAGCAGAGTAGCGCCTGTGTGATGGCGGGGCTGTCCACTGAGCTAGCGTCTCTGGCAGCAGATCCGATGAAGATGCTATCGTTGCTGTGATAGGAACAGGACCTGATAATCAACAAACAGGACAGACTGCTCTGTGCTAACTCTGACGGAGTGAACCTCTCTCTCTGACTCACCTCTGAAGAGCGAGGACAGCAAGGAGACACACGAGAGTTTTGTGTGTTTGCTCAAACAACGAACACGTCAGGTTTGGCGACAGACTTGCATAGAAATGCATTGAACACACTTGCACGCATTTCCAAACACTTGAAAGGTCCCTGCAGGTACCTAGTAAAACAAAAAACTAAATCACTCGGCGTCGCTCAGGCAGAGGGGAAGAAGGGAGAGAAAGGAAGGGCTGATTATTCCTTCAGAGGAAGAGCAAGGAGAATGTATCTGCATGTGGCTATCTCAGCAGAATACTAATGCAGCCAGTGGCTAGCTATACCACACCCAGCCTTCCCACTGGAGACAGCTTACCAGCTTTGTCTTAGAGCCTGTAAAGCTGGACAAAGAAGAAGAAGACAACAAGATAAATAGATAATCTTGGAAAAATATTGAGCAAATGCCCCCCAGAGTGTAACATGAATATTATTCCTATATTATAAGACCGCATGGGTTTGAAGTAGAGCATACTGTGAATAAAACTGACCGGCAAGGACAATGTAAACCTCCACGTGACACACTCATAGACACACAGCCAAACCCACTGGTGCTTTACTGTGGTGCCAACCCTCCAAGGTGCAGGTTAATTAAAATAAGATGACACCTCACCTCTTTACATATTTCCCTGTTTGGGTCTGCCCAACCATGCAATCCCACTTCTGTTTCTCCTTCTTGTTCTCTCTACTGGGCAACGTGTGACCTTGTCGGAGACTGGAAAACTCTTGCCTATTGATTTTAATTACTGCTGCTTGTCCCATCACAGCATTATAGTTATAGGCCAGAGAAAATAGGTCTGTGACTTCTCATGGAAAGAGACGGGAAGGCCTAAACTACAGGCTAAGGAAGAGGCTGTTCCTGCTGTAGGTAGTACCACAGTCACGCACCCAAACATAAAAAAACATTTTCAGCATATGCACACTTGTGCACACAGAGGCTTTGGTTTTTTCGAAAGCGGTGGCTGCTCTTGCTCGGCAGCTGGCAATTTGTTTTATCTAAATGGTACCTCCCTGTGCCTCTCCCCTGCCCATCGCTTGACGTGGTACAGTGCCGTCGTTCCCAAACAGAATCATCACTGCGTGGGATAAGGGGAAAAAATGGAGAAACTTCCCCCAGATGATAACACACTCACACATGGTTTTACAATTCAGTGATTACAGAGACACAGAAACACACACACACACAAACAGGAATATGCAAAGAGTCATACACTGAAACGAAGCAGCAAACTCAAACCGTATGTGACCTACATCAAGGTCATTCCTCTGACAGGGAGCTGTGGGACAAGTTAACTGCCAGAGCGTCTCATCGCACCCTCACAGAATAAAGAGAAAGACGCAGAGCAAAGAGAAATAGAGAGACTGAAATACTAGACAAAGGCTGACAAATAGAGAAAGTGACAAGTAAAGAGACAAAGTCAGAGAGAAAGGGACAAAAAAAAAGGGAGAGGGGGTTTCTAGCAGGCAGCCTTTAGCGAGGTGTCACTTTGCTTGCCGGGGCTTTTCTACTTCTGAACCAGTACAAACTCCCGCTCTGATTTTGATGGCACCGGCGTCTCTCTGAAGTTTCGAGATGAAGGCTTATAAATTGGTAGCTTTCATACAGGCGACATCTTGTCTATATTTTCAAATCAATCAGGCGTAAAGGACACGCCAATCACTGCTGCTCTGAGCACTCTACCAGACAAAGGCAAAAACATACAGGACAAAACTCACGAGGTCTGGACGCACACACGCTCATCCATTCCCTTTCATTTTCTGCCTCACTGTTGTCTGTTTCAGCTTGTCAAACGTTCATCCTGTCAACTGTTAGGAAGGTTAAATGTCTTCCAATATGCCCCTACAGCTGTCACGCTCCACAGATCCCCTCCAGCTCATTTAAGGCAAATAGTTAGTCCGTTTGGCAAACATTTCACATTGAACAACATATTTCTTTACTCCCTCTGTGTTACTACACCAATAATTGAAGAGGCAATATTTCTTGGCACTCTAAAAATGATGCCAGATGTTAGATAGGCTCATTGTTTTTTAAAACACGGACCCATGTTCTTGTTTTGCATACTAAGTCAAGCACAAAACAGCCTCCGAATCATCTGAGGAGTGTCAAACATGTGGCTATGTATATTCATGTGAAGGGAGGTGAGTACATGTGCATGTGTTCATGTGTGCGTGTAAACGTGGCGGGATATATATTCTTGAGGCATCCATCTCTCTTTTTTGGATGCAAATCAACACTGTTACTAGGCAACCTGTGCTTGCTTTGTAATTCGGTTGGCCTGCTATATATTGTACGTGGTGGTACAGTATGTTTATTAGATGTGTCCTTCGATTGGGACTAACTTGCACGACCAGTGAAGAAAGAGCATCAGATGTGCAGAAGGAAGCCATGGATTCTGATTTGGCCTTTCACGTGTGGAAGTTCTGAGGTGAGACTTAGTGTAACATTCTCTTTCACTGTTTTTAGAGGTTACTCATAACTCTTTGTAGCAGCGGTGTGTGTGTGTGTAAGCATAAAGTCGAGAAGGCGCGCATTACGACCAGGGCTGATGATGTGAAATAGCCGGGATTAATGCTACCGGTAGGGTCTTCTGGCTAGCAGCCGTAAGGTTTTGCAGGAAGCAATAACACACGTGAATTATGGACTTTCCTGTAACGAGAGAGCTGAGAGTCGCACACCTGTGGAGACAACAGGCCGTTAGTCGCCTTCTCAGGACAAAAACAGGCCTCTGATGAGGCTGAAACATGGCAGAATAAGACACTCTCGCCTGATGGCTGCATCAAAACACCCAGGAGGTGTACTCTCATCAGGTGGCCTTTTACACCGCTCCCTGTTAGAGGCATTGTAAAAAGCTGTTACATCTCATCTTGTCAGTGTTTCTCTCTAATATTCACATAGATATACTGATTAGTGGGCAAATTAGATAATTACTTGTCCCCTCTAATCTTAGGATTGGCTGCTTTTAGACCTAAATTAAAATCAAGGTGAGTTGGCCTAATCAAGTCGGTCAGTATTAGATCACACCCACAGCGCTTCACCTGAGTTCACATTATGCAGCGGACATAAAATGTGAAGTTATTTTCATACAATTCTGAAAGCAATCATAAATCTTGGCGTGTCATCTAAATAAAACACATTTCCCATTTATAGGTGTAGCCCAGTTTGTTCTGCTGATGTGTTTAATACAGAGGGAGTGGTTGTGTGTGAGTGTGTATGACTGTTTGTCCGTGTGTCCTTCATCTCTTTTTCATGTCAACCGCTCCCCATATAGTCTTCTACTTCTGAGTCTAATTTACTGTCTAGTTGACAAAACACTTTCTGCCTTGTGCGTGTGATTTTCTTTTTCTTTCTGGCATTTAAAAAAAATATATATATATATTTAAGTGTGACAGGAATACTCTCAGGACTCGTTGAGTGGAGACACACTCTACTGTTGCACTCACCACAGTCACAGTCACCAGGATAAGAGCAGAAACCAAAATCTTATCTTGTAAATTATAAATATCACTGGATGCTATAGCCATCGCCTCCACCTCAAACTCCTAATCTGTTCCACTCTAAATCTGAGAGAAATGCAAGAGATGTACAGCACTCATACATTCACATGGGATACTTGTATCACCCCTGAGCTGGCACACACAGAGATGAAAATACTGGAAAATTTACAGTAGCTGCTCTAACTCATGTACCCTGAGATAGAGGCAATGAGGAAACTATATAAAGAATATATATATTTTTTATTTTCTTTCCTTATTTGAATTTTTTCATCAGTAAGTCTCCAACACAATGTTTGTCATGTTCAGACTTCTGCCTGATTATTTCCTAAGAATCTGATTTAAGAAGCTCCTTGGGGTGTTTTAATCTCAACTGCACAATATGTTTCAGTAAATTAGCATTTCTCTAATATGTGCAGACAAATAAACCGAAGTTAAAATGAAATCTTCAGGTATTTTCTATGTTCTTTTCAACAAAGGAAAATACATAACTTCACTACTGAGCAGTGTGACACTGCCTGGATGGACCAGTAGAGGGCCACACCTTTGAGTGAGAGGTGACCTGTTGAGAGGTAAATTAAAGAACTTGGAGCGGGAGAGAGAGAGAGAGAGAGATAATTTTTTTTTAAATCAACTGAAATACTACAAATACTACACAATACTTTGTTCTGTGAGATGCGTCTTCTTTCCAGTAAGCACATTATAATACTATATTGATAATTAAATGCAACATGATATCTGTAACTTCATAATTAGATGGACAAAGATATTATTTCACACTATAGACTGTTTCAAAAGGGAAACCAAGACAAACAGTTTCAAGTTGTCTCTCAGATACTCGGTTTCAATGAACTGTACTGTAAGCTTTTCCGAATCAATACTCAATTGCAAAAATATAAAACATGCCCCATATATATTCCAGAGGGGGTCTCGGCTAGATTGAGCAAGCTGGGCCTAGTAGCTAGCTCCCCTGTGTCTTGTGGGGCAGCAGGGCAATTAGAAGAAAGCAAATGATCACTGTGCCCTCGCCACTGTGGCGCCACTGGTCCCCTATGGGGCAACAGGGCAGGTGCACATTCGTCTGGAATAATGGGGGGTATGGAGAAAATACACACAAGCAACCATAATAAAAAAATCAAACGCATACACACACACACACACACAATATGATGATGTCAGCGTTAAGCCCCTGGTGAGTGGTGGTGGTTAAAGCTAGTGAGAGAGGGAGGAGTGGGCTTTTGTGTGTGTGTGTGCGTGCGTGCGCGAGAGAGGAGAGAGCAACGACCATCCATCTATAATTGTGTGAGGCAGCATTTCCCAGAGTGCAACATTATACTCCCATTACATTATCTATGCGTGTGTACGTACAAGTGTGTGCGTGTGTCTATGAGTGTGGACCAAATAGACTGGCGCCAGACGAAATCATAATAATAATGTTCCAAGAGACCAGACATGCACAGACACACACACATGCACACACTCACCATTACCAAGGTATATGATGAGCATATGTTTGGCACAGTAGGGTAGTAACCATGTGATCATACAGAAGATGTAACTCTGTAAGAGTCCAGTCCATTAGTCCATTAGTGATGTTCTCCATACCATACCAGAGGAGAAAACCAGGCCTGACCAAGGCCATCGTCTCTTCTTGCTTTCATTTTCTTTCTTCCGTTTTTGCTTTCTTTCTTTCTTAAATGTATTGTAATCCGTTGAATGATCAAATTCAATGTGTATTTCAATTTCAGTTTTTGTTTAAAACTGAAACACGTCACAAACTACAACCACTGTGGCTATTGTACTCCGGTTGCACTGTTTTAATTATATATATTTATATATATATATAAATATATTATAAGTAGATGATTTGTTTGCGCAAAGAAAGTCATCGCTGTATATATGACTAAAAATACGACACGATCTCACTGTGTCTGACTCGCCCACTGATTCAAGCCAGCATCAGCGCTCCTGTATATGCATATTTTTGTGTCTAGGTGTGTGTGTGTGTGTGTGTGCGTGCGTGTGCGTGCGTGCGTGTGCGTGTGCGTGTGAGAGAGAGAGGAATAAGGTCACACAGAGTGATGAGATCATTCTCTCTGGAAATTTACTCAGTGGAAGGCAATGCAACACACATGACACATTCTGAAATCACTTTTTATTAAATTCCACATAGAGATGAGCTCACCTACTGTGGTCCATTATACTGATCAGAATGAGTTGCTGTTGTGGAAAAATAACCGACAGCTTGAATAATGCAATGACGAGCGAAATAAACACAAAATCGCCCTTGAGTCACAATCACTGCTGCTGATTTTGCAATAATGGTTAATTTGCCCCCAAAAAAGTCCTGTCATGTTTTTATGACACAGTATATTTTTGTATTGAACTAGGTTAATTTCAACACTGTCACAGCATTTTAAATATCTGATTGACAATATATATATTTATATATATTAAAATCTATATTAATTTGTGTAGCTGCTGTTCATGTGGCTTGTTTATAACAGCAGATGTTAAATAAGAAAATATGGTATAAAATGACGGTGGATGTTGTTGCCCCTAACCTTTTGCAATAGAGGATGTAAAAAGATTGCCAGGTAATGAGAGACAAATGATGAATAGAAATACTTGAAATTAAAGTTAATATTTATATATTTTTGTCTGCTCAAACAATCCTATTGTGTGCTCAGGATTGAGACACAAATATGACATCATATAGCCTAGTGGTTAAGACACATACAGTACCACATAACTGCAACTTCCTCAGTTTGATTTTGTCTGGGGACCTATCGTGTCGTAACTCGTGTTTCCTGTCTGTATCTTTACTGTCAGTTGGGATTTTAGGTATCCTTGTACTGCATTTACTGTATTTCCATAGCAAACTTCCTAACTTACACCAGAAACAGTTATTTTGTTCAGTGTTTAATCTAATGATTATGTTATCAAGTGATCCTTTCTTAGTCTACATGTCAGAAATGATGATGAATTAAAATCAATTAATAATTATCAAGTTTAAGTTTAAAGCTGTAAACAGCAGATGTTTTTTTCTTCATGAATGAGTGAGAAGATTAAATGGTTATTAAAATTACAGCATGACTGATACATTTTCAGTAGATGGCCTGACACATGAGGTAAGTGACACCACACCACAGCTGCTTGTACTGTAGCGTGATAGCACATAAACCCCATGTTGTGCCTGTCACAAGATCAGTAGAATTGTACTCTATCTATCCCTCTGCCCCCTCCCTCCTCCCTCCACCTAGCCTCTATGTCCCTTCCTCTCCACCCTCTCTGAGGGCCCTGCTGGCCTTGGCACAAAGATGCCAGCCTGTCTGCCTGCATTTCCCTTGGCACGATGGTGGCAGCTGGGGGCCTGGCTGCCCTGTCTGCCTCCATACTCCCCGGTACATCACACATACACACACACCACGTTCACAGCTTGCAGCCAGACTGGTGTCACCATGTGTGTGCCAGGGGTAGCAGCACCCACAGGAGGGGAGTGCTGGAGAGAAGGAGGCAGGAGAAGGAACAGGGGGAGGTGGAAGGGGGGTGGGTGGATGGGTGCTTGGGCTCTCAGACAGCCAGATGCTGCCAATTAACTTCTCCGGCCACCACGGGGCTGTAGGGGAAGAGTCTGGCACCTGTACCATCCAGCTCCCACCCAAACACACGCACACACACTTTCTTGTGGCTGATGGTAGAAGTGGCTTGTGTGGAAGATGAGGGCCACATGTTGCCTCAGAGCTTTGGGAGACAAACACACACACCTGGATTACTGTAACTGCTGAACTCTCCTGACCTTTGCCTAAATAATCTTCTCACCATCAATTTCAACAGGTGTGCAAAGGCATAGGTCAATGTACAGTGTGTACTGACACAAATGTCTGTAAATACAGTGGAGTGGCCGCGACCTTCTCTATGGGAATATGACTGTCCACTGTATATATATACACACACTCACACACGTACATATGTGTACACACACACACACACACATATATATATATATATATATATGTGTGTGTGTGTGTGTGTGTGTGTGTGGGGGTGTGTGTGCGCGCTGTCAGGCTGTGTTGGTGATTATACTGGCTATTACAGAAGAGAGCCGGTGGCTACAGAACCCAGAGCTACAATGCCCTTAAAGTCTACACTATGATATAGTGCTTGTATTTTATGGTTTCATTTGAAAACAAAGTACTACCCATTTAGAAGAAAAGAAATAAGCAAACCGGGCGTGACATTCGCCTGCAGGATAGGAGACTGCCAGACTGGACAAATTGTTATTTCATATTATTTAAACCCCATAATCATATATGGATTAGACAAAACATGAACACCTTGACAAGGCTGGTGATATTCTATATTGTTCGTATTGTCAACAAATCACATGAAAAGACCAGAACCTACAAGTCGAAGCCCGATGTGGCTTATTCCTCTGTGCCATAGGGCTCCATTTGTGTCCCCAAGCTATTAAAAACACATCAGCACTGTACTCTGTGACATGTTCCTTCATTACAATGAACATGGGCACTGTAGTTTATTTTGAGTCGATCCCACATACACCGTCCTGCTGCCTTAAATATTCACTAGAGCACCAAATGTGTACTAATCTGCAGCTCAAAATAGTCCCCACAATTAAACTATTTACACGTGTTTGACTAGCGGTCATAATAAACTACAGTGCCCAGCTTGTTTAGCATTTTTTAGAAATGTAAGTGTATGTTCAAGACTTTTTGGGCTTCAGTAGGATCTTCAGTAGAGTTTGGGGCTTAGTGTCATAGACTGGGTTGGGAGGTCGAGCAGTAGTGAGAGAAACAGTAATGCACTGCTAGTATTGGTCTTTTCATTGGATATGTTGATAAAAACAAAAATATCCTTTAAAATATAATCCTAAACAACACAAACTATGGATCTGTCTAAACACAAAAGTGGACATTATATAAGCTCCAAAAAGGTAGAATTTATTGCAATGATACTACACTTAATTGTATTAGAATCTATCACTCCTGCTAACATCTAGTATGTTGTCATGTGAACAGATACCTGGTTTCATATACTTTGTTCCCACTGAATGGTTTGCCAAATATGAAAGATTTCTGGGCAGGGAAGCTGCTTAGGAACTGACATATGATGCCAAAGTCAAATGTTTTCATTTAACAAAATAGCAAACTATGATGAAAATGTTTAAGGCTCAAATATGTAGTGAATGAAGGCATGATGAGCACTTATAGCAATTATATCTGAACAGAATGTGTCACAGATAGCTCTGCGATATTCTACCATAGCATTTAATCGTAAGACAATGGGATATGGTGATCAATGAATGAACATATCAGCAGCCTACCTCACATGGAAGCAAGAAAGAAAGAGTTCGACTGCTCTTGGGAAGAGGTTGGATGTGTAGCATAGTGCGAGATATGTCAATTTCTTGTCAATATGAGGTTCACAATCTGAAAGAATCAAAATATTCTGTTCATGAAAGTATTTCTGCAAACTCGTGAAAGCAGTCGATCTAAAGCATACTGAAACTTGGCATTCTTCACCAAGGCAATCAGTGGTTTAGTTCAGTGTAAGTTAATGATGTTTCCAATCAAAACATTCAAAGAGAAAACAACAACAATGGCCTCATCATTCACAATATACTCCTGCGCACACACACACACACACACACACACACACACACACACACACACATATTTGGGCCTGTCCATCAGAAGAGCCTGTTCCCTCGCTGTTCTGAGTGACAGATGACTTGTCACAAAGCTAAACGGGAGAATATTTTACTGCAGATTGAAAGAGGAGGAAAATGAGAGATGGGGAATAGAGAGAAAAAAAAGAGAGAAATTGCTCCATTACACCAGAGAGGTAAATCATTCGATGTGCTGGAGATCACAGAGTGGCATTTACATTTACACACATGGTCACATGTATGAACATGATTCACTCTGTCTCTGTCTGTGTTGCTGCACTTGCTCTCTCTCTCTTTCTCTCTATTTCACACATACACCAAAGTACTCGCATACACACACACACAGAGATCATCAGAATCCAGGCATGAGAAAAGCTGAGAGGCTGGATCAATGTTGGGCTCTGGTGATTAGCTTTAATTGAGGAAAAGGAGTTATGGGAACACAGAAACATTATGACCTTTTCCCTGTCCGCACACAGCGCACACTAATAAGGCACATTCACATAATATCATACTGACCAGAATCGTCTAACTACATCAAAAACACCTTCTCATAGGAACAGTATGCAAATGGATGGCACAGAGAGAAAAACAAACCCGGCGGATAATTGACTATCCTTGCCATGTTTTTGTGCGTGAATGGCAATTTTCACTCTCCTGTCGAGTGCATGCTGATTATTCTATCAGACAAAAAGATTGGCAGCGTTTCACATCCTGGTGCAGTGGAATGGCCTGTCTCGCTTTCTGTCTCTCAGGCTCTCTTATTTCTCTCTCTTCCTACATCCTCTCTGTCTCTCTCTCTCCGTGCGTGTCAGTTTTTGACTGAGTCAAATACCACTTGTCAGGAGAGCACTGTTTGGACTGACATGAGATAAGAACAGACCAACTAGACAGTTATATGTTATTCCTCACTGCTGCTGGACCGGGGAATGAGACTGTGGCCTGTACTGTAGAATGACAGAACTACTACAGACACCAAACAGGTGGATAATTTCATACATTTCAGGTATACAAATTATGTATATAGCTATGTACAAAATGTCCCTGAAAGTACAGATATGGCTAATGTTATTGTCATTCATGTAATTAACAGCTTTTCTTTTTAACTCATGAGAAAGTTAATACATTTTCTCTCTTCCCTTATCTACGTTCTGGCTAATTACATCCAGTTTGAAGTTGGACGGAGCTAATTGGAGCTGTGTATGATGAGGTGACCAAAACTCCATATACTTAAAGAGCAACTACATTGAGGATAATAATAATAATGTTTATGCTGCATGGGCCACTTGCATGTGCAAAGATTTCAATTGCAAAGTGGAAGTCTTGAAATGTTTCAAGTTTAGAAAATATTTCTATTTGTTCATTGAGTGATCATTCTGACTTTTAATATATTGTACTGTTACTCTGAATGTCATACTGTGCAAGGCTAGAAGACAGCAGAATATTTATCTAACACAATCCCTATCATATACTTATTCCATAAAAAACATTGTAGGAAACCACTGCCCTCAGACCTCCAGAACTGGAGGGAAAACCAACAAGAGATAGACAGATAAACATAGAAACATGGTATATGATTGACTGCTTATGGGTGTGAGGGTCTCATGGGTACAAAAACACACCATCAAAAGCTTTTCACCAACACAGTGCTGCTATGAAATATGCACAGAAATCTGTTGCACTTAGATGTATTTGAACCACAAAATGAAACCAACTGGCGTTTAACCACAACATCAGTTCAACGCTCATTTCAGTACGGAAACTTATCGAAGGTGGTGGCTTATTAAAAGAACGCACAAGGGCAGAGGCTCAATTGATACTCTTTGAAGACGAGATTATCCAAGAAATTGGTTCCTACTAAAATAAATTCTGAGAAATTGAAAGGGTTCATATAAATATAACCCCCACCCCTCCACACACACACACACACACACACACACACACACACACACACACAAAGCGATTATCACCAAAGGTACGTACGCCTGCTTGTAGCTGTTCCCACAGGGAAACTAGCTGTACAGCTTCTCCACTCTCATTTTTCATTGTCTGCTTATGATGCCCCATGTGTGCACACTGACTTTCATTTAACCCCTCAAAACACACACTCACATGCATGTATGATGCCGAACCCTCCTTTCGGTCTCCATTTCTCTTTCACACTTACAGACACACACACAAGCAAACAGCTTCTCCCTGCACTTCGGTGTTTCATCGCAGTGGCAAAAAGGAAGCCGTATAGGCGTGTCCCCACGTGCTGCGGCCACACAGTGAGACTACTGGGACTTTGTACAACCACTGCTCTTTCCCTACAGTCAGACATGCATGGCTCAAACACACATAAGCAAACAAAAGTATTATAGCACCCAGGGTTAGAGTCAATTCAGCCAAGCCGGTATACTCAATGTCAAATGGTCACGATAGAGCGTTTATTCCTTTATTTTGCCCCAAGGTGAAAGAAACATTTTCACTTGCACTGAGAAAGTGCAGGGTCACCTGCAGAAGAGCACCCATGAGGCAGGTAGGGATTCATGGTCTTGCTCAAGGACAATACAACAAAGTGAACACCTCCAAAGGGGGGTCTAAGCTTTCAAGCTGAAGGTCTCCTTAATCACTGGACCACACTGCTGTTCCAAAGGCTGCATATACATCCATTTATATCACAAAAGACTGTGTATTGAATGTTTGTGCTGCAAAAGACAAATTTCAGTATAAAACTCAAACATGTCCCTTTTTGTTTTAAGACATGTAGTCCAATCTTCTCCACTTGGGTCAAGTTCCTGCCCTAACACTTCTGAATCAGTGATGTTTACTGTGTTTTGGACAGCAGGTATATTTTAACCTCACTGGTCTTTTGTTTCATCATCGTTATTGTTGTTATGAATTCCCTGTGCTAAAATTGTTAATAATGAATAGCTTTAAAGTTAGCAAATCCAAGAACAGCAAATACATTAGTGGCAATAATATGATACCTTGGACTGCTGGACATGACATTTATTACAATAATGGGCTGTGGCAGCCTTTCTCCTGCACAAGAGCTGTGGAGCAGATCTCACAACACGCAACGCTGTTCGTTGGTAGCAATACTGTTGGAAAGCCTTTCAGAGTTCGGCTACTAATTACAGGGTTAATTACAGACTAATGATATACTAGTTATTTAGAAATTGTTATCTTAATGTTGAGGAGTTACACGTTGCATTGTTCACATTTTGGGTTAAGTTGTTCGCAAGGGTGACATGTGATTTATATAATCTGCAAAACGTCTATTTTTAACCTGAGCTTAAAGTTGTTCATCTGTGTGGCAAATGCAATGTTCCATGTAGTTTTATGAATATTTCAAGCCTCGGGCTCTCCCCCAATAATTAATCAAGTAAAAATAAAATTCTCTGTCCGAGTTCAAGTTCAGTATTTTGTGCTAGCGGCAAAGTTTGCACTTATGCTACACCTGGTCTGCTGCCCGTTTTCTGTCATCATGACACAAATGCGTTTACATGTTCTGGTGTGTTTGTAGTTTGCGTGGGTGTGTCTGTGTGTGTGTGTATGTGTGTGTGTGTTTCTGCATGTGTGTATTGATTGATGCCTAGCATGATTGAAACACCTCCTCACCATAAAACTGTCGTGCGTATGATGGAGTCTCAGGGACATTTTATGCATCACACCTGTCCCCCTTCATCCTCATGCTGACACACAATCAAATAGGAAAATGGGCATGCATGGGGGGTCCTGTAAGTGTAGGAGAGAAAGAACAAGAGAAGGACACACACTGTAGTAGATGTGTAGACTTGAAAAATACTGAGCAGAGATGGTGGACAATTTAGCTGTTCAGTTTAACAGAAAGTTAACAAAACATCGCCTTTCCTGGTCTATTTTAGATTACACAACCCCCCTACACAAGCACACAATGGTGGAAAGTAACTAAGTGGCGTACATTTACTTGAGTATCTCCATTTTATGTTACTTTATACTTCTACTGTACTACATTTACTAGGACATAATTACTATACTCACTCACTCCACATTGTACTTTACAGTTATGGATCCTATTTACTTTTCAGACTAAAATTTACCTTCAAAAACATATTTATTAGTTTATACATACTATCTAAACTATACAAATCTGTGCTGGCAGACAGAACTTCCAAATGTAGCAACTCAAATGCCAAAATACATTGCGGAGATTTAAATGGCACTGATCACATCTAGAATGTTAAAAACACATTGGTTTTGCAGTTTTTGCTGTAGGTTAACAGTTAATATTGTGACGGGATCCACCTCAGATTATATTAAAATCCCATTCAGTTCTGAAATGACTTCAGGATCAAAATACATTTCTACACATAAAACCTGTGCAACAATACTTTAGATTTGAGTTGATAAAATTAGGAAGAGAAAACAAAGAATTTAGCAAAAAGGCAAAACAGATCCAACCTGACCCAGTAGGCAATAAGTTATATCCACATGTATGTGTGTATATGGCAGTGTGCTTTGACTTGACAACACTTAGCTCATCTCTATGCTCACATGTCTATCCTCATCACTGTGACAGGACAAATGACTGTAAAATAGAGCAAACCTGTGTGCTGAGAAACATTTAGAAAACCAGCCCCAGTTCTAAAAATAGCCCAAAAGGCCCCCAAAATAATGACCCTGGCTGGCTGCCGTAGTGTCTAAGGCTGGCAAGACAAACGACATCCATTCCCGCTCGGTGCCTTTAATCAGCCTGTGATAATTAACGCCACACTCCATTGGCCAAACAAATATCTTTGTCAAGGTGCTCGTTGCTGTACAAGTTCTTCTCCTGTTCTCATAGACAAGATAACAAGCAGTCTTTAATTGCCTTAAATTTTGTGTAGTAGTAGTATCATAGACTACCTGTGCTGTTGGCGGCTCTACTCACCCTCTGTTCGCCTCCCTTGTACCTCCCTCTTTCCCCTCCTTCCCAACAAGTACATAAAATATTTCATCATGTCTGGCTGGTGGGCAGAGGTAGTGGCATCAGACTTTAATAAAGTGAACGACCTTGTGGGATTTCAGAGGGGATAGATTAAGTTTGTCTCCCCTACTGGCAGAAGCAGCCACCTCTGTGGGGTTTCTTATCTGGAGCTTTACTTAATTACCTGCTTTAATTCTAACATTCTCTAAAATGACCCCTCACCACGATGAGACAAGCTGTTTTAATTAAACAAATGAATATGTCGCTTATCGGACGGGATCAGAGCTCTCGTTTGTCACGGTAACAGTTAAGGATGACGCTGATGATCACGTTATCTGGGAGTTGGCCTGGGTTTCACCACACACAGAGGAAGGAGCAGCCGATGCAATCTTGTTACTGTATGTGGTACGGTAGAGATATGGAAGATTACAAACAGGCCCATTAGATATAGCAGACATGTCCACTTAGTCACACTGTAATATAATGTCATACTGTTGCTATGCATCCCTTATTATGGTGGTAAAAAAGGTTTATAGACCAAGGCAGGAAAGTCAGAGAAATGTCGTAAGACATAACAGACCAAAAGAAAACCAAAAATAGTCTACCAGCTATTCCCAAAGTCAACGGCACTGGCCAGCTTGTTTATGGTAGTTATATAACAATATTTTAGAGTGTGCAGAGGGTTCCTGTGCAGTGCTGCCTGACCAAATTTAATGGGAGAAGTGTCAGAGAAGCCATTATACCAGCAGGGGCACGCACAGACCTATTACATATGGCTGCTGGCTGCTAATGTGTATTAGCAGGAGACAGAGGAAGCAAGGTGAAGATAAGTGATTTTGCAGTAGCTGGCTAAGTAGGACATAGGAGGGAGGGAATGTGTTAGGGAGGGGGAGACAGAGAAATGAGATCAGGAATGGTCACTACTAGGACCAGAGTGAGAACAATTTTGGTGTAACTTATTTGCTGTGTAGAGGAGGTACTAGCTTAAAGTCCAGTGCTAGGTTATCAAAACTCCGCTGTGAAACCTTAAGGTCACAAGTAGAGTTTCCGTGCTATACTGTGCCCACCAATCTGTAATGTCAGTGCTCTTGAGCAAGACATTAACTCCCACTGTAACTGCTTGTTCAATACAGGAGTTTAAAAAAAAAAAGCAATCCAAATCTTATGAATCAAAACGAGACTGCTGGAGCATCTCAAAACAGCAACCACTAAAACAAGGCGACAGCCAGTATTTTCTGTTGGTTAATAATTTAGCGAGGATTGAAGGCTGCTCTTGGCAAGAAAGTGCGAGTTTGCTGTGTTTGTGTCTGTCAGCAGCAAAATTACAAACGCTGTATTTCTCGACTAGAAGGGGGCACCTTGCCCAGACGAGGAATCCCAAATGCACTGAAAAATGTAGAGCTGCCTGCCTTACTGCCAAACACATTACCTCTCGTTCTTTATTTAAGCCTTTGTCAAACTATCTGTGGTACTTCACTCACACAACCACTCTTTTCAAGGGCTAACTGGCCATGTTTTGCCACTCGACACCAGTGGTGTAAGAGTGTGCTGGTATTAAAGGAGTGAGGAGGCTCCTCAGCTTGGTCTTTTGACAGCCCCCTTTGAACTCTGTGGGCCTGGTGATAAAGTGGCTTGATGAGTGGGCAATCTCTGTCTGCCAGCTGCTGGTCTGGCCAGGGGAGCTGGGAAAGTGCCAGGCTGAGTGAAGACCCACTCCATACAAACAAAAACAGACACACACACACACACACACACACACACACACACACACACACACACAGTGAAATGGGAATGTATGCTGATGTTATTTGGACATCTACAAGCACTTAGGTGTGAGCCATACCTGCGCACATACAGTATGTACTCACACACAAACACAAGTGCTTATACGTATTGTATACTAAAATGACAAACATTTAAAGACACTGTCATGGCAAACAACAGTGTTGAGATATAGATATTCAAGGTGCTGATCGAATGCAAATCAGCTCAACTTTAACACCGGCCTCCAACCCATTATCAGACCAAAGGGAGACCTGGGAATGTGATATCACATGTCCTTAAGGAGAGAGGGTCTTTAGTGCTAATTCCCTAAATAGTAGTTATTGAGTATGTGTGGGATCATGTGTATGTGCATTTCAATATTTACATCCTATAGTCCCACATCAAAAAATCATAAATTCGAACCCCGACCTGCCCACCAAATGCATCAAAAAACATTTCTATTTATATATTCATTCATTTTCACAGCCAGTTGAACAGGATGCATCATCCCTATGCCTCGACTCTACAGACTCTCAATCTCTTTCTCTACTACGAGCCTATAAGTTTGCTTCTAGCACACACAGCCCAGATATTACTACTATAAAACTCAAAGATGTATATATTCCTTCAAGTGATCTTTAGAACATGTATCCACTCAGGAAAAGGTAAACATCCTGTTGAATTGTCATAACTTTGGTGATGCCTTAACTTTTCATCTGGCGCCATCATTTATTTTGTCCTACACTTTGGTTTATGACCAAATACAGTACATAACCTAAGATGGTGAACACTGTAAACATACCTGCCAAACATCAGCATCTAAATGCTAACACTGGTATGGCTAACATATAGCTAGCATGTTGCCATGCCAGTGTTAGCATTTAGCTCAAAGTACCACTGTGCCTACAGCTTCACAGAGCTGCTAGCATGGTTGTAGACTCTTAGGCCTGTTAATGTATTAATTCCCAGTGAAAAAAGACATATTACTACTAGTGATATACAGTATAACAACATATTTACAAACCCTACCGAGAAAGTATATTTCTAGTTTGTTATATACATCATCACCATAAAGGAACGAGATATTTCAGTCATAATGCTCTTTGACAGACTGAGTGATGACCAGGAGGCGAGATTTATGAGAGATAACAGCAACATGAATCCTACCCTTTGCCCTATGCATATTCAGATGCCATCAGCTTGTGGATCTTAACTAGATTAGAGGTTTGTGTGTTGACATTCATGGCTTTCAAAACGAGCGTGGAGCTTTCTGGCTGATTGCGCTGACATGTCAGATAATAATTCAGGAAGTAGAATACACATGAGTAGATTGGACGGCATTGTTCACTAAATGCCGAGATCTGTCTTCCTCGCCGCCTCCTTAATTATCTTCCTCGATTATAATTACACGTGTGAAGGTCCAGAGGACAATCACTGTTGTGTTGTACTGTCTGCTAGCTGAAGTTAGACAAGATAGGCAGGCAATACTGTAGAGACCGACAATGGCTGTTAATGAAGGCTACGGTCTGCTGTTTCAAAATCATTCATTATGAAAAAATGCAAAATATGCATACATCATTCTGTGGCATTCCATTTGCTTAGCAGTACTACTGTATACACCTGCTGCTGCACTGATATATACTATAAAATGACAACCTAGTAGTACAATATGTTAAAATAAAATGGTGTAAATGTTGTAAAGTTGTCCTTTAGATCAGTGGCCCCCAACCACCGGTCCGTGGGTCATTTGGTACCGGGCCGCAGAGAATGAAATAAAAAAATATTTTATTGATTATCAGAGTCTGAAAGATGTTTTATTTTGAAAAATGACTGGCTACATCTGTCTGTGCATCTGTGTCTCTTGACACGTCAAGACGCTCGTCTTGTTTTTATGCCGGTCATATCATTTTATTTCGATATATTTATGCCCCCAAACCCAAAGGCCGGTCCGTGAAA
Organism: Gadopsis marmoratus; assembly: GCA_036023855.1. NCBI lineage: Eukaryota > Metazoa > Chordata > Actinopteri > Centrarchiformes > Percichthyidae > Gadopsis > Gadopsis marmoratus. The sequence continues at coordinate 2,069 of JAVQJF010029442.1, read as the reverse complement.
AAATTGTCTTACATGAAACCGGTCCGTAGCGCAAAAAAGGTTGGGGACCGCTGCTTTAGATGACAGTAATTGTTCCTCAAAATCCACAATATTACCACCCATAAACAGTTGACAGCTAGGACACGTTGAAGGCTTTCATTAAGAATAGTGATGACTGAGAACAGTGAGTGACCTGGGGGTCCTTAAGCAGCCTTGTAATTCTCTCCTAATGAAGCCGATGAATAAATGATTTGAGGCGCTGTGCATGAGGAGTCTGATCCCCCGTCAGCATGTCTCCGTGGGGCTAGTAGGAACCTCAGGGGAGTCCTCCTCCCCTCTACCTCCTCCTATAGCCTTTAATCCCCACTTTTTTGCAGCCATCCCCTCTCCTCCATTCGTCTTTCTCACCTTCCACCCATCTCCCTCCCCCTTACACCTCTGCCTCCTCTCTCCACATCCCCCATCCCCCCACTGTCCATGATCCTAATCTCCTCTAAAACATATTTTCCTGGACTGTGGGAGCTGGCAGATAGTGAAGGCCACCGTCAGCCTCTGACTCATCCCATCATAAACAACTGGTGGGTGTCGGCATGCTGGCGGCCCTCCAGTTTCAGACACGCTCATTTTGACAGGTCATTTTTTTATGATGCTGATTGTTATTTTCCCTGTTATTGTTTTTCTTCCCTGTGACTTCAGATGGGGGTAAAAGTGCAACTCTCTGAGATCAGGCAATCTTACTCTCTGGGACAGAAAACAAAGATGACAGTAATAAAAAGGAGAACCAATTGTTTTTTCATTTCATTTCCACTGGGAAATCAGGCTGAGGGAGGAATAAAGGAGCTATAATAATAAAGTTAAAGAAAAAGGGCCTATGGCTTTCCATTCCCTAAGCAAACCACAAGCAGTGGCCACTGTGGACAATACAGTTGCTCAGGGTCATCCACATTATTGGAGGCAAGGCAAGAGGATGTGAAGCAAGTGGTGGGAGCATCGGCGGAAAAGCATAGAGACTTCAGTTCAGGGTATACAGGAATGCCTAGTGAAAGAAACACAGTATGGACTAATGCAACAATGTGTTCTCAGCACATTAAACCTTTTTATGCATTCATTTTTTTTAACAAGATGACAGCCTTTCTCTTTCATTTCCTTCAGTTTCATGCAGATGACAAAAAAATGAAACCGATGAAAAGTGACAGGCGAGAAAAGATCCGGCTGGGATTTACTTGTAGGCCAGGTCCAAAATCCAGGTAAGCTATTAGGGTCTGAAACTGCTCTCAAAAGCTGATGCCAGTAGTTAATATAATTCTACTTAACCAGAGTGTTTTTTAACAGTGTATCATTCTATGCTGTGGCATCGTTACATTGCTCATTACAGTGGCACAAAGTGCAGCTTTCTCTGCATGAACATCTAAGTTAATGGGCCACAATAAAGACACCATTGTCTTCATTTTATGGCTCAGTTTTCTAATGGCCTACTTGGCTTTCTTGCCTGTTCTCTCAAAGGAGCCATCTAGGTCTCTTTAAGACTTCCCATATTCTCAGCACACTCTTTCCTCCTGGCCCATGTCTTCCTCCATCCATTCCTCCACTGTCTCCCAGCTACAGGCCCAAGGCCTTTTTCTGTGCCTTTAGTTTCATTAGCGAGACCCAGATGCTTAGCTGCTTACAAAATTATGAAGGGCCAAAGCCAACCGCCTCCAGATGGGACCCATCTATATTCAGATGAGCTGTTTCCTCACATTCAGAGCAATCCCACCCTGATGTCCTACAGTGTTGTCAACAAACATGCTGACATACACAAACACAAGCGAGTACAAACAGATGCACATATTCACAGAGAAAGCCGTGCGCGTGCGCACGCACACACACACAGGCCCACCCAGGCAATAACACACACACACACACACACACACACACACACACACACAGACACACACACAGACACACACAGACACACACAGACACACACACACGCTGGGTGGCATCGTCCTCTCTATATGAAAACAATAGCATAGCCGGTGCACTGTGGTTTGTGCTGTCAGTTTAAGCTTTCATCCTGTATTGTGTGGAGGACAGTGACGCCGGGGGAT
>JAVQJF010029437.1:0-13479 GCA_036023855.1 Gadopsis marmoratus | reverse complement strand
TTACAAATCATATGTAAATCATATCTTAAAGAGCTCATACTACCCTATTACCCCACTAGAGCACTGCGCTCCCAGAATGCAGGGCTCCTTGTGGTTCCTAGAGTCTCTAAAAGTAGAATAGGAGCCAGAGCCTTCAGCTATCAAGCCCCTCTCCTGCGGAACCAGCTTCCAGTCTGTGTACGGGAGACAGACACCCTCCTCCTTTAATAGTAGGCTTAAGACTTTCCTTTTTGCTAAAGCTTATAGCAGGGCTGACTCAGGTGAGCCCCGAGCCCCCCCTTAGTTATGCTGCTATAGGCCTAGACTGCTGGGAGACATCCCATGATGCACTGAGCTCCTCTCTCCTCCTCTCCCTCTCCCTCTGTACACACTCTTTAACACCCATTTATGCTTGTTACTAACTTGACTGCTTCCCTTTCTCTGATTCCTCTCTCTCTCCTTCTGCTGCTGTCACGAGTGTTTCTGCCTCCGAAGCTGTGGAATCTGGATCTGTGGAGTCTAGATCTGTGGATGCTGGCCTGCTGCCCCCATGTTCCTGCTCAACATCCGTTGCTGCTATTATTGTTGTTGCTCTTGCTGTCATTGTATTGCTACTACTATTATTTTTATTTGTGTTAACATTGATACCATTACTGCTACGGTCACTTTACATCTCTATGTGGAACTGTACCACACAGAGCCTGGTTCTGGTTCTGGTTCAGTTTTTCTTGCCACTGTCTCCTAGTGCTGCTCATGGTGGGAATTGTTGGCTCTCTGCACATAAAGTCGGCCTGGACCTGCTCTATATGAACAAGTGCCCTGAGATAACTATATATAAATAAAACTGAATTGAACTAGGCTAGATCTGTCTTTAACCTGTTAGTGAAAGTGACACTGATATCTCCCAAGAGTCATGTGACCTGACTTTCATCCATCAACATCACGTCGGCTCCACAGTGTTTTTCAACATGTTGACAATGATCCAATAACTCCATTAAACTGAAGATTGTGACATGTTTGAAAGCCCCGGAAAAATCTTAGTTCAGATTATTTTAATCAAACTACTGTTCACAAGGCCGAGAATGAACTTAATACTAGTTCTGACCACCATTTCAGTTTTATTTCATCAGTAAAGTGATGACAGGGTGATCATACAGGTTGGAAATAAACCAGATTTGGAGGTAACATGTGCAGTAGGTCTCAGCAATGAAAGTGGCGAGGGGGGAAATGGGCTTTGCAGACCAAGCCTAAAGCTCAAGGCTTCAGGTCTGATTTGCCATGTAACCACAATCTACTACCTAATGTCAAGGGTCTCACCTATGCATGTTTTTTTGGGCTGATAGAATGGTTAAGCATTTCTGATGAGGTGTTGGTAGAGGAGAAGGCTTCAGTGAGGTTTTGCTGCTGTAAGCATGTGGCCCTGTCACAGAGGCTGCCTGCAGCCACAGCTCGTTGGGGAGGAGGAATAGAGCTTAATTTCATTACCCCATGTTAACTGCCGCTGGGGAGAAAACAATGGAGTGGGAAAATCAAATTATGCAAGATAACAGGGAGGAGGGAGACGGTGGGTGTGATGGGGATGAGTTGGCAGCAGCGAGGGCAGAGTCGATGTCTTTAAACATATGTGCCATTTGCTGAGGAAGCCCCCGCAACACGCCCTGTGGCTTTTGTGGCACCGTAGCGAAGCTATGCACTTTCCCCTGTGGTGGGGGCCATATGGGCGATTTCATCGTGTGTCAGGCAGCGGCAGTGTGAGCACCCCTGCAGGTTGAGTCAGGGTCCTGAGGGAGCTGGCTGAGCGCATACAGAGGGAAAGGGTAGACAAAGGATGGATGGGGAATCGTCACTGACAGCTGTCTCCTGGAGAACGCCCGAACACATGGGTCTTTGCGGAGCTGCTGGTCAGAGCTGGGTGCTACAGCGATGGGAGGCAAAATGACCCCTTGGGTGGGGGTTATGACAGCTTTCAGTTACCTCTCTGGGAGGCATGTACTGGGCATAGATGGTGAAGGATAGCTGGCATATAAGAGTGTTACTACAGTGGCACACTCAGAACATCTGTCCATCGCTGTCTCCATGGCAACAGGAGATACATAACCATTAAAACAGGGCCATAATGTGACACATCCTCTCAGCATAACAACATTTGACACCTAGATATTGACCCAGAGGCAGCAATGTTCACTGCACATCACATATACAAGTGCTGAACAGAGATGAGTTTTAAGTTTTTGCTCCTCAACAGTAGAGTGACAAAAACTGTCAACTTAGTGCCATAGGAATTGGGTCATTAAAATCCAGGGAGATTATCCCTTCATGCTCAGCAAACCTCATGAGTGTCATGGGAGTGCGAAGTACCAGAGTAGGTACAGGGAAAGGACCCAATAGCAGACAGTGTGGGCAGACAGGATCAGTTCAACAATTTATATGTAGAAAATGAGCTTGCATGCAGGTAATGCAAGAGGACAGGCAGGCAGGAGGACAGGCAACAGGTAAGTCCAGAGACAAAAGCACGAGGAACAGCCACAGAGGCAAAACAGGAACACGGAAACTAAACACAGGGCAAGCAGCAATACAGACAGCGACAAAGGAAAGGATATATAGAGAAATGACTAATGAGGGAGTCAGGGGCAGGTGAGCACTGGAACACAGGCGAACCTAATTAAATCTGGCAGGAAAAAAACAAAGTCAGGAAGCAAAACTAGAAAAATTAGCTTACATTCTTTTATTTATATGTAATTTTTATTTTTTTCATGGCAATCTGGTTGTGCAGATATCTTTCTCTGGATCAAAGTGTGGGAACGGCAGACCGACCGACACTGTCACTCTTACTCCACAAGAATGATGAATATGCTTAGGATCAGGGCAGGATCTTTAACAGAGTCAGCCAGCACTTTAATGGGTGACAGAAGCAGGGTGATGATTTCTATTAATCAAAGTCAGGGACTACAAACTAAGGGTAAAGAGATGAAAATCAGCAGGTTCTGCTAAATGAATTAATTCTCAAAGCATTTGATGATAAAGAAACCTGCTGGCAACGAGAAAATGGAAACTGCCCACACTGGTGCCACAGGAAGCCAGATCCCTCTGGACATATTCCACTGCTAATATAGAATATAATTCTCTTTCTAAAAGGCTGCGAAGCTCAGAGAGGACTGCATGCTGCAGATGGAGCATTGACGCTGACAGCCAATCACTGCACAGCATCATTAAGGCGTTGGTTTTGCATGGTGCTGTGTTAATGGCTGTTGTGTGTCCCTTTGATGGGCCACTCCACTGGCACTGCCGATAAAACAGGACTTTTGTGAGTCAGCATTTTTTGAGAGTAGATTTTCTTAATCTTTCCAGGACCGATGCCAAGTTGTTGAGCGAGCGATGCCCCAGCCTGGAATCCAAAAGCTGCTTGAATGATTCAAAGGCAGAACAGGAAGCAGGAGTGCAGGAGAGGCGGTGAAAGAAGTGAAAGGCAGAGCTGGAGGAGAGAGAGATACCAAAAGCTCTTAGCCATTAATATCTGCAGTTCTAGATGCTCCGAGCATGGAAATGAGAGTGTTGCTCGTTTAGAAGGGATGTGCGGAGAGCTTAAACTGAGATAAGAAAAGAAAGAGGACATGACATGATGGTTTGGTGAACTCACACATTCCTTTCCTCGCTTTAAATACATTAATGCATCCTTTTTGCAAAAGGTCAAACCAAGTTAAAAATGATTTAACTGTCTCAGAGAGTCCATTTCAGGATATCCGTGTTTGCAATAATGTCACAATTCAGTTAAATGTCAAGAGACAACCACACACTGCAGAATGATTTGACCAAAACAGAAAATCTTATTCATCAAAGTTCATGTAAAAGGTAAAATACATGGCCAGTGGTGCTCACGCTAAGATCAGCGAATCACAAAAAACAGGGTTTATCCTCTAGAGGAATTTACACAGGAAATCTTAATGAAATCCTTAGTTTTAGAGAGACCTTTTGTCATGCAACCAAGGTGAGAAAATCTTGGCCTGATGGTCAGCAATGGTCAGGACCCCTATGATCATTACAATTCATCCTCTGGGGATGATGAATATCCATGCCAAATCTCATGGCAATCTGGCAAGTAGTTTGATATTACTCTGGACCAAAGTGCTGGATGTTGGATTGGATATATAGATGATAAAGAGATCATTAGCTAACTCGGGCAGACAAAAGGAGTGACACTTGGCAGCAGCGGGGATTACCCTGGGGGCAAGTGCCGAGGTGAAGTCAACGAGGGGGTGTTGAATGACAAATGAAATGCAGCCCTGGTTCCACTTTCCTCATCAGCCCATTTCCATTCACTCCCTGCCAGTTTGCCAATGTTGCCATGTGCATTTGTTTTTAAGCCTGGACCCGAAACCTGACCCTGTACCCACACCTAAACCTGTTTGCTTGTCTACCTGTACTTGAACCTGAACCTGAACCTGAACCTGAACCTGAACCTGAACCTGAACCTGAACCCGAACCCGAACCTGTACCTGTAACTGCCTGCCTGCCTATAAGCATCTTCCTGTAAGCCTATATGTTCCCTCGCTTTGGCAATACATGATTTAACTCTACCGCTCTACCTGTGTCTGGGTCCAATCCTGCATTTCCTGAGACGTGACAATTTTATTTAGTAACAGTCGGTTGAAGAGACAAGTAAAGAAGTGCTGCCTACAGATACAGAACACCAAATCATATAATCAAAAGTAGGAAACAGACATTCTGTTTACAGGAAGAAAGAGACAGCACCTTTAATAATTGGATTTACAATTCAGTGGTGGACAAACGGTCACCCTAGACATTGCACGATTATGTGTTTTCACAGTCTTCATAAATTGCCATGAGAAAAGGATGTTTTCGGAAACAATTCTGCATCAGGCAAAAAGAAAAATGCTGAAGGGCCGTCAATTTCTTCCCTACAGGAAGCCTCCTGCCTTTCCGTGGGTGGCTCTCCGTATGGGTTCACCTGAATGCTGGTTGCTAAAAGTCATTCTGCTATTGGACAACAGGGGAGTCCATGAGAGAGGTCGTTGTTGCCATGGCAAGTGTGGCCTGGGGACTCAAAACATGCATAACATTTCTTTAACCTAGTAAGATTCTTTTTGGAAATGTTGAAAGTGAACGCTGCAGCTGCAGGAAACGTGCATTCACGTGGAGTTGTATAGATTTAAATGGATGCATTTGCAGTAGTTGTGAATGAAATACTGTGTTGCGATCACCTGCAGAGATGTTCAACCACCACAGATGAATTCTTTACCTGTTAAAAATACCGCCGACCCCGATTCTTATGTAACTTTTCTCACACGATTTAAAAGAGTACTTCAGCGGTTTAGTATTGGAGGAGAGTTTGCACGTTCCTCCTGTGTATTGGGTTTTCAAACTATAAACTCCTCGTAGATGTGGATATGTTTGGCTGTCTGTTCTGGGTTAGTTCTGTGATCCCCTTGAACAAATACAGACAAATGACCTCAATTTGCAAACAGCCTGAAAGTCTAAAAATCAAGGTTTTATGTTGCGATGAAAAATCTCTCAGCTGATGTGACCGTGCTGAAGAAAAGTCGGAGACCAAGGTGATTTCAAAGCAGAAGTATTTACTGAAGCTTGATCGAGGTGAGAATGGATCTACAGTACATTGACAATGTAACACAAAGTAATGCCAAGTACTTCTCTGTTGTTATCTCCCCAGCAAGGCGTATTTGTACCCTCTAAGAACCGTCCACATAAGGAGGCCTTCCTCCCAGATATGACCTTTAACCTGCAGCTAGCAACTGGCTCAAACTGGCTCAACTAGCACAATCTTAGAGCTGCTCAGTCTTCCTTCACGACCTTGCTTCTGTTTCCTTACAATAGTCACAATAAATATATCTGACCTCGCAGAATGCTCTTGCTGACCAGATAGAGGCGTCGGCCCTTCAGTCTCTCTCTTGTCTAACTCTGTCTCCATGTCTGAGCGTCAGAGAATCCTTGACAGTATTCACAAGGAGTAAAGAACAAGAAACCACATTCTACAGCTACTGAGAGGATCCTCTTCTTTTTGGCATTAATCTATCCTGAACCTGAAGGCCTGAAGTACCTCCATTTCCGCTGCTCATCCTGTCACTGAAGGACGTCTGGAATACACTGATTTGATCTTAATAGGCGGCCGGCTGGAGTTAACAGTGAGGAGAGAAGAGGAACAGTGGGAGCGCAAGAGTGGCAGTGGAAAATGGTAAAAGTAATTACTACTTAAGTTTTGAAAGACAGATTAAGGAGACATAGGGCAAAGAAATACACTTTCAATCTCAGCTCCAGGGGAGCGATGCTGTGACAGATCCACCGCCATCAAACTGCCTATGCTAGGGCTTGCTATGTTAAGGACTACAAAAGATAGATAGATAGATAGATTGATAGATGTACAAAAGTGGAATCATCACATGTAATCACAGTAATGATACAATATAATATGAAATCAGTACTCTTCCTGCAATTTGTCTATTTCATGATCTTACTTCTAAATTGAAAAGCACCTGCATAATAAAGATGTTAATGGGGCGTGGAGGGTTAAGCTGTTGAGCCTTGGCCCTGGGGGATGGAGGTTCAAATCTCATTGGGAGCCGTGATAGAGAAGGGTAATGTGGGGAAAATTGTCATAGGGGTAGGTCATGTCGACATGTAGAATAAATAAAAAAAAAATACGACTGTAAAGTAGGATGGATATCGATCTACTTTTCTCTCTATATGTAAATCAACATTCTGTGGTGAACTGAATTAAGAAGTGAAGCCTTGACATGTCTAACAACACTTCCTGTCTTTTCACCCTTATCCTTTGTCAGCACATACGTCGCTCTCTGAGGAGGACTGCGCTCCTATTCTCACGAGCCAGAGAAAGAGAGCGAGACACAGACAGGCAGCGCAGGAGCGAGACAGGAGGTGACCTTGGTTTCTCAGACTGTGGAGCGGTGCCGCTGCACACGTGCACCAAGCAGATAAGCGGCAGTGCTGAGAAGCCAACTTGACAAACCCTGACGCCACACAGCGCTAAAGCTGGACACAGTCTCCCCACTGCAGTGAGGCTGTGTATAAGCAGGAACACTATGGACTGGCTTATGTGATGCTTCCATTCAACATCTGTCCGCCCACACAGCGCTCTCTCTATGTGTACTGACTCATTTTAAACCAACTTTAATTACAGCTGACACGACCCTTGTTGGAATATGCAGGTGAATAAGCAAACAGTTTTCAGGGCACAATGCAAAGCGTGATGTGTTTCATAGCAGCTTGCTCCTTAAAGCTCCAGCTTAAAACGAAAGAGTTTTCAATTTCTTGTGGTGTCAGGTCTTCCTGTTTCACTTAGTGCTCATATGTCTGTTAAAGCATTGGCTTCCACTCACAGGTAATCTCATTACAGTACAAGATGGATGGCTAGTCTTTGGTACATCTTTTAAACATTTAGCAACCAGATCTTACAAATACTGTCATGGGATTTGGGCGTCCTTTGGTGTGTATGCATGGCGTGTACTTTTTGTACACGTTTGTACAAAGAGTATTTGAAAAGCATATCAGAGCCTCACAGTGAGCTCCCGCAGAGGAAGAGTGCCAACAAGTCTAAATATATCCAGTGTGACTGAACAGGAAATCTATGAGAGTCTGGCCTTTAGGCTCTCGATATGTGATAACAATATGTGCTCGCCACAAGGCGGGGGGGGGGGGGGGGGGAGCAAACCACAGTGCAGAGGCAAAATGTAGTGTTGGGTTGGAAAGTTTTAGAAACAACGTTAGGATACTCGCAAAGACTGAGTGATTCTAAGTTAACTACAAAAGAAAGCTCCTTCAGAGAAGAAGATGGGTAAGAACCTAGCAGTCAAGATTATGTTCTGAGGCCTGAGAACATGGTGACACATGCAGTCAAATGATCAAACAGGCTGTCAAACCAACAGCTTATTCGGATTATCTAAACCTCTTTATTTGGACTTCAAAACTGAAAGCGGGTGCATCTGCAATGTTGGTAATACTCCCTCATTGCACAGGTTCACTATCTCTTGGGTAGCCTCCTGGTAGGGTTTTGGTTAAAATTGTCTGGTTTCTGACTTCTGACAAGTTTTCCAAACTATATGACAGACACTATAAGTGTACACTGTTTTTCATTACCTTTAACAATGAACCACATTAGCTTTTCTCTGATCCGACCGTCACACACAGGATGGCATTATTTGTCTGAGTCTACCAAAACTGTTAGAAATCACCATTTCCTGCTGAAGTTCAGGTAGGTTTAGGCACCAAAACCGATTAGGTAGGCTTAGGGAAAAATCATTCATTGGCTTAAAGATCATTTGACAAAAGGCCGGTGTGGTCAAGGTTAAAAGAACCAACATTGACTGCTGGTAGCACATGGGAAATGACCAGACAGTTTGTTGACCCGCTGCTACAGAGCTTACACTACTTTCACAGTTGCTCCTGACAGACAACTGACATAAACCACTTGCCTAAATAGAGGTGTTTGACAGGTAAATGTGAAAAATTGAGCATTTGAACCATTGACTTGCTCTCTGGAGGACAGTCTCGGTTTCTCTAGAACACCATGTACGTAGTAAAGAATTGTCCAAGTGTTTTCTATGATGCTTCATGTAGCCAGCAGTGAGAATGCCCCTCCCAAGCCACCGTAGTCCTAGACAAGATGCTGGAACCTCCTACTTCTGTCGTTTCAATTTGGTGTGAGATGAACAGGCTTTGTTGCTTTCCTGCCATCCAGCGAGTGGGCTTTCCGGCAGGGAAAGGATTCCCCTCACCTACACTCCACCGCCCCATAATTGGATGTGTGTGGTTGTTTTTGCACTCTTTGCTTTTCAACGATTATACCATTTTTGTCCTTTTTGTTGCAGTGTGTGTGTGTGTGTGTGTGTGTGTGTGTGTGTGTGGTGAGTAACCTTTGCAATGTTAATTTTCCCCACTACCAAACAGCTAATGCTCATTATTACATACTTATTTCTTGTTGTTTCTTATTGTGGTTTTGTGTAGACATGATACTATTCTCCTGGAATGCATTTCATTATACCAGATTTAAAATAATTGATAGCAGATTTTAACTAGTTAAAACAGTTGCATTGCTTGTTTGAATACATTTTGTGCTGTTGAGGGAAGACCTTGTCTAGCGCCTGTCCAGATGTCCTTTTCCCCTGCAATGTCAACAAGGAGATAATCCCTCGGGTTCTGCCCTAGAAAGAGATTGGTCAACAAAATAGTGACAAGAGAGTGAATGCATTCTGTCCAGCACAAACTGTATAAAATGGTGGAGGAAGAGAGGAAAGCAGCTCTTTAGGTGGCTAACTAATTACTGTAAACTAGGAGGATAGCCGTGCACTGTGAAATCTTATGTGGCAGTTGGTCAAAATAAGCTAAGCTCTCTCTCTTCTTCTTTTCCCTGATATTTTTTTTTTTTTCAGTCAGAGTAAATGACTTGAGGATTTCTGAGCTGGTGGATACAGAAGCTCTGTGATGTGACTAACCGGATTAACGGTTTGCTAGGACTTCATTGGAGCAAAATGCAGTGCGGACTCGTCATCCTCTGCCACAATGGCGACACATGCAGCATTGAATGTGTGGAAGATGCACACTTATACTCGCACAACTTTGCTGTCTTTGACAAACTGTGGATGGAGAAATAGTGGGTTCTGCGTGTTCCTGGATAACATGGATAAACATGGATTTAGGCACAGAAATCTGGGTATTTTTTTGTCATCCAGGCAAGGCCTCTGGTATCAAATCCCTCGAACACCTACTATTTGTTTTTATTAATAAATAGTTTTGTTGCAGGCCAACATTCTGCAAGAATGACCATCAGATTCCTTCCAAGGGTTTGAAATATTGGACCACGTTGAGGTTTGTTTGGAGATGTGGCTGTGATGCTGATATTAGATGACGAGATACTGCAAGCAACTAGTTTCCACAGTTTCCAAACATTACTGAATCACCTAGAAGACAAAATACACTGGAAATGATTGGTTCAGTATAAATGTATGCATCCTGCCCACAAAAAACCAAGCTGTATTATGTACACCTGTCTCCACCAGAGTGGCCCACTTTAAAAAAAATTGCTGAGATTTACTGAGGTATTTAACGCCAATTTTATGGCTCCTCTTTACTGTTTATGTGGGCTCGACTGTGCACTCTTGTCCAACAGACTCTCCAGAACACCAACGCAAATGCTCCTAGCATACAACAGAGGACAGATAATGTGAAGGAATGCGATGCTTTCGCTTGATCATAAATACACGGCTTTGTGCAGTACAGTCAGTGGGGGTGGAGGAGGATGTATTCTGTCCCAGAGCAGAGTTGCCGAGTGGAGACAGGAAGGAGATTTGGTGAGGTGTAGCGCTGCTTTGAAGTCTGTGAAGTGCTGCTCCAGACGACCATGAGATGGGACTTTCAGTTTCCAATTATTCATGACTCTGTGCAAATATGAGGAAACTAAATTCACTCTGTTATGTCAGTCCCATGCTGCAAATAAGGAGCTGTCTCACAATAATTTTTGCAAGTTATACGGCGTGTTATATAACATGTTATATGTCAGATTGTGCATGCTGTATTTTCATGTATTTAATGTATTTCTAGTGGCATTTGTTCCATGAATGTGGAAATGTTCCTACCATTATGGTAAACGGACTTCACTTATATAGCTCTTATCAACCAAAGCCCTTTACAGATTGGTCTCATTCACACACACATTCAGGAGAAACTTAGGGTTCAGTGTCTTGCCCAAGGACACTTCAACATGTGGACAGGAGGAGCAGGGGATCGAACAACCAAACCTGGGATTAATAGGATGACCCACTTCACCGCCTGAGTCACAGCTGCCAATTAGTTCAAGCTAGGCTCCGACTTGGGCCCCGGCATCTAGAGGGGACCCTATAAGAAGAATATCATGTAATATGCTTTTTGCATTAACTGTTAGACATTTAGCCTAAAAACTGACAGCAGCCTTTTGCTACATGAAACATACTGACCCCCTAGAAAAGTACTGAGACCCCATTTGAACCCATTTAATTGTGGCTCAGACACTACATAAGGTCAGCTTACAAAGAGTCAGGGTTGGGATTCATGCAAAACTTTACCTGCAGGTCCTTGAAATCAGTAAGTCCACAGCTTAAAAATTGACAAATCAGGATCAAATAGATGGAACAAACCTGCCTACACACTACTGATTAACACTGTAGCTGCTGCTGTACAGACACAGTGTATCTGTTCACCTCTGAATCTGAAAAAGTTTTACAGTGTTTTTCTGTACACATGCAGACTACACAGCGTTTTAGTCAACATGACTCACATACGTACATCCACATTGCTGAAGGGATTTCCCGTCCTTGTGTGATGCATCACGGATGAACTGGCAAGCTTCACACAGCACAGGATGAAATTCCTCTACTATACAACTGAGAGATGACTAATATTACACACTTATCAAATTAAAATCACACCGGAATACTGTATTCTCCATCTTAATTTTAATTTTTTTGTGTTCTTTTGTTGGTGGATCACTTGTAAATATTGCTAGGGGTGGACTGGTAAAAGCAGGCTCAGCCACAGTGAACTCATCACCAAACATCACCACTAGCTTGTACCACTCCTGCATCACAGACACTTATCATGGTTGTGCATATGTACAGTGTATGAATCCTATGTGATGGTCTGATTTAGAGGCCTGTCAGTTCCCCAAACACATCTCTGAATCTCAGACCAGCTGTCTGCCTGCGTTGACCCCTGGGACAGCGATAAGGTCCACGTTCTACCCTGTAGACTAAATCCGGACTAAAAATAATGCCGTGCTGCTGACTGCAGCATCATCATGAGTTTGCGAAAGAAAGCTTTTCTCTTTAAAACGCATCGGCAGCAAAGTTAGGCTGTGTTTTCGCCTTAATTACTGCCAAATCTAGAGGCAATCAAAGTGCTGTCTGTCTCTGTGTTTGTCTGTCTGTCTGTGTGCGTGCGTGTATGTCTGGAATATGCCTCATTGACTCAATCCTCAATACATTGGCTTCTCTCTCATTTCACTGACAAAATAAAAAGCCTGTGCTCTGAAACCTTCTGCACCACGTTGGCTAGTCAGTATAGTATGCATAAATGCTCAAATGTAGATTATGAGTTATAATCAGAATAATAACTTTATTTATAAAGCACCTTTTAAAAACAGAGTTTGCAAAGTGCTTTGACAGACAAAGGAAAAAACATGATACACAGAAAACAGGAGAAAAGATTAATAATACAAATAAAAAGAATTAAAACTCATAAAAGACCATATAAAGATGACATCACATGAAAGCAAGTCTATAAAAATGTGTTTTAAGAGGTGATTTAAAAGAGGTTACTGACTCTGCCAGCCTTATCTCCTCAGGCAGGTCCTTCCAGAGTCGAGGGGCCCTGATGGCAAAAGCTCGGTCCCCTTTTGATTTAAGCCTCAACTCTGGAACGGCCAGAAGGGCCTCACCTGAGGATCTGAGGCTGCGAACTGGCTCATATGGGGTCAGCATTTCTGCTATATAGCTTGGGGCCAGACCCAGGCGTTGCCTTACAAGTGATCAGTAAAATCTTAAAATCAATTCTAAATCGGACGGGGAGCCGATGGAGAGGAGCCAGGATCAGGGTGATGTGATGTTCTCTGTTAAAACCAGTAAGAAGCCGAGCTGCTGCGTTCTGAAGTAGTTGGAGGCGAGAGAGTGACATTTGGTTTATGGCAAAAAGGGGGGAGTTACAGTAGTCAAGTCTCGAGAAAACGTGAGTGTGAATCATGTATATTTATACATGATGCATGATAGACATGTTGTGTAAATACATCGTGCACATTATACACTGTAAGTGTAAATGCTTGTAAGTATGTGTATCTGATAATAATGAAATTAGCATATATGTTTGGTTGACGTGATGCCAGCTGGATTCTGTATTCTTTACGAATGGCAATGTGGGTCTGTCAGTCGGTCCCTATCGGACGGATTGTCATGAAGTTGTTTTACAGTCATTCATGGTCTCTAGGGGATGGATCCTATGGACTCTCCTCTTTTGTACAGACATCTTTCTCTGTTCAGGGAACAATATGTTGAATCCTCTCACCTGCAGAAGTGATAAAGCTTGCTTAGGGTATAAATGCTGTGGTGTGTGGCAGTGGTTGTTTCCGTGACGCACTATAAAACCACTATAAAACCAAAGGTATTTGGCAAATTAGTAGTATATATCCTAATTTGCAGGAGACAGGGTTGGCCCCAAAATGCAAACTTCTGAGCTCAAGTTTTGAAAGTGTACACAATTCATGGTTGCGTTAATGGAAAATTAAAGGAACACTTTTTAAGCGGAGTATAGCATCAAGTCAATTAAACTTCTGGGATATTGATATGGTCAGTTAAGTAGCAGAGGGGGTTGTTAATCAGTTTCAGCTGCTTTGGTGTCAATGAAATTAACAACAGGTGCACTAGAGGGGCAACAATGAGACGACCCCCAAAACAGGAATGGTTTTACAGGTGGAGGCCACTGACATTT
>JAVQJF010029425.1:0-29454 GCA_036023855.1 Gadopsis marmoratus | reverse complement strand
GGGACTGTAAAACGCAATGGACTGACTTACTGTATTATAAATAACACTAAAAACCCCTGTGGCAGTCTTAATTGCCATAGAGTGAAACAAGTCAGCTGTGCAGGCCAAACACCTGCTGTTAGGAAAGGATGTGTATTCACAGGTGAACTGCTTTAATTGACTTAATATCATCCCTGTAGAGAGAAAAAAAAAAAAGAAGTAATTGTGCCACAGAGTTTTATGTGTTTTATGGATCTTTATCATATCATGTGTCCCGTATTGTTCTGTAATAATGTGCTCTTCTGTCATTGTGTAGATATCAGTATTACTACCACCATCAGCGTTGCCATGACTGTTAGCCTGACTCTCTGCTCTGTCCTCCAGCACAAAGCAACTAAACTCACCAGGGTGGATCTTAAAATCTTCCAGAGGCACTGAGCTGGCTGTCTGGCCAATGTGCTGCAGAACCTCCTCATCCAGTCCTGTGGGGACACAGCTCATGCTCTTGGGCTCCCCCTCTGCTGTGAAGAAATCTACGGAGAGAGACACCTTCACTCCAGCAGGAACAGAAAGTATTCACACAAAAAACTGCCAATCAAAAAAGAAAAATGCAACTTGAATTATTTGTTGCAAAGAGACAATTTTACCTGGCCAGGGGGAGTCGAGCCAGTGGCGAATGTGTAAAATCTTTTCATCTTTGGAGCTGGTGTATGCCTCTTCACATATCTTGTCATATTTGGCAACTTCTTCCTGCAACCACATGTGGTCATGTGTAATAGGGGCAATGATGAAAAGTGCCACATATTAACTGATGCACAGTTCATTTACTTTAATTACAGGACTACAGCTGACTAACCAAAACTGTGTGTAGCTGAGACAGTGAGCGAGAGAGAGAGAGATATGTGGAGAGGAAAAAGGTCTCCACCAGCAGTAACGGTTCTGCCGTGCTATATTACAAATGGGGCTTTTTGCCAGAGTTCAAATAACAGGCCACACAACAGAAAACAATGTCCATCAAAAGTCAGGAACTAGCACACCAGAGAGGTGCTGCAATGTTTCTCTGACATGAAGTATTAAAAAAAATTTCAGAATAGATGTTACAATCAAAGTTTCTGTTTTGGATGGAGAACCTGAGCAATTCCATTGACTGGTGCCAGATTCTGCGGTATACTTCAACTTCATTGAGCAATATATACTCTATGTGAGGGATTGTGAGGCTAGGTGATTGAAGTGAGGCAGTCAATTCAGACTCAAATACAGCAGTGCTGGCAGAACGAATTCACTCGAAGGCTGTGCTATCTAAGTGTGATTTAAAGCACATAGTCCAGCGGAGGGTGATACCAAATAAACCAGCATACAGTAGCAGCTACCAATATACAGTATATTTAACAAGAGCAAACCGCATTAGATCACAAACTTCAAATTCCTGCAGCGTCACCACTCCCTCAGCAATGAGCTTGTCAGAGTACTTTTTTAGGACATGCTCCTGCCGCCGGATCTGTTTGTACATCAGCGGCTGGGTGAACATGGGCTCGTCCATCTCATTGTGGCCAAACCGCCTGTAAGAAACCTGTAAATACACACACAAACACACACCTCAAAAAAAGAAGCCATGTCTAAGTGTGTACTTATAATTGTGTTTCCTGTCAATCCATTAAGACTCGGCTGTCACTAACCAGGTCAACGACGACATCCTTATTGAAGGTGGTCCTCCACTCCGCAGCCACGCGGCACACATACATGACAGCCTCGGGGTCATCGGCATTCACATGGAAGATGGGTGCATTAACAACCCGAGCCACATCAGTGGGGTAAGGGGAGGAGCGGGCCACTCGAGGGTCTGTAGTGAAGCCAATCTGAGAGGCCACAGTCACACAGCAAAATATATAACATTTAGAGCCTAGAATGACATAGAAAATGATAAAAAATCATGTTCAGTATAACAAAATGTGTTTCACTGATATGAATAACAATAGAAAATATCTTTACATGTTCAAAACTAACTAAACTTTAACAGCTCAGCTTAGTTTTTAGTTACAGTTTTCTTGGAATAATAAACAACAGAATTGTGTTTAAAAAAACACAATATGATCACATCTTCATGTCACAATTCTACCGACACTTGAGAGGCGACAGTGAATTATAAAAGCAGTAATATCATTAATTTTAGCAATAGTATTAGGACTACTGACTGTTAGCATGTGAGCAAATTATAAGATATATGCATTCTGGTACCTGGTTGTTGACCACCACATGGATTGTACCATGTGTGGTGTAGGAGGGGAGCTCACTTAGGTGGAACGTCTCATACACAACTCCTTGTCCGGCAAATGCAGCATCCCCATGCATCAAGATGGACATCACCTGGAAAAATCACACCCTAGACTCAACAGAACAGAGTAACACTACATATCTCACAACACCAAACACAAAGAAATTCCCATGTGCCTGGTACAAATACCGTTACCTTTTTTCCCTGAGTATCTCCTCTGTAGAACTGCTCAGCTTTGGCCTTGCCCTGAACCACTGGATCCACTGCCTCCAGGTGGGAGGGGTTTGCCATGAGTGACAGTGTGATGTTCTTGTCAGTCTCACGGTTAATCCTCTCGTAGTACATCCCAAGGTGGTATTTGACATCGCCCGACCCCTACAGGTGTACAAGAGGTTGAGAAGTCAAGCATCAGTCGGACCTCCAGAATGCTTTCGGATACTTTTCACACATCGGCAGTTCCCTCACCTCATCAGTAGCCTCTAACTTGGGGTCGAACTGACAGAAGATCTGATCCAGCTCCTTACGGATCACATTGGCCAAGACATTCAGTCGACCCCTGGAAGTAGACCATACAAAGTCCACATGAAACCTGGCAGAGTAAGAATTAGCTGTATGCATAGATTGAACTGAGAGGTGAGAAAATGTGGAATATACAGTACCGATGAGGCATCCCCATGATCACACTGTCGATGCCTGCAGCACTCGACCTGTCAATGATGGTTTTAAGAGCAGGGATGAGCACTTCACAGCCCTCCAGACCAAAACGTTTCTCGGATGACCACTTTCTGGCCAAGAAGTCCTCAAACCTTGACATGAAGAAAGTTCAGTTTATAGCAGATGTAGGGTTCACTTTACACAACTAATGGCACAGAGCAAGCTTTTAACACATTTATCTCAGTACCAATGTGTGTGTGTTGATAGGAATGATGACACTGCAACAGCACAGAACAAGCAAGGATGCAAGAAGAAGAATATGCACACTAACAATAGGCAGATCACTTCCAGGAACCTCCAGTGACTTCTGAGATCATTTATCAAAGAGGAAAATGAGCTCACATGAAGAAAGGAGAGGGTTTATCTTTACAAATATATGCGTGTACAAGAGTTTTGTTTATGTAATGCGAGTCTCTGATGTGAGCCATAAAAAAAAGTGAGGTATTGTGCTGTCATCCAATGTGTAAGTAGGTAGATGTTTATTCACTGCTGACCGTGTGGATCTGATCAGACGAGCTAGCAACGTTCTCTTCTCAGCATTAGTGAACTGCATGACTCCCGGAGTCTCAAATTTCTGACGAATCCACTGACACTGGTCCACATTGTTAATGAACATAAACTCGACCCCTATGTGACCACAGTAGGATATCTGAAAAAGAAGAGATTAAAACATAAAAATAAAAAAAATACCGTTCTTCAGTTATGGCTTTCCCCCATCATTAGACACATGTATGAACACAAACATAGAAACAAAATACCTCTAGTCTGCGTATGATTTCACGAAGAGGGAGAGTGTTGTTTCCTCCTCCGATGAAGGTAGTGGGGGGCAGCTGAAAGCTCCTATCCAAGTCACACTCATCAAGACCGTAGAAACCTACAATAACACCATATGAAACATGTTTAAGACTTTCGAGAGAAGCCTACCATGCGACCTACTGATTTCCCCAAAGTTATTTTTAATGTATTCACATTTATCAGTTGCAGTCACATTTTGCTGTAGCTTCCAGGTAGAACTATTATAAATCAACTAAACAGGACTTAAGGAAATCCAAGGATTCAAGCCAATGATCACACAGAACCAATCCTTTTCAACACAATAACATTCATAAACACAAAGACCTGCCTTAATCCAAGTGTATTTCTTCTGATATCATGTGAAGGCATCAGAAATGAAAGCAAGCTGCTCTGCAAAAAATAAGTGTGACCAAAACTGTTTTATTACAATTACTGAAATGTTAGATAAGTGTTTGACCACAGAAATAAATGAAAACAAAAATTAGATGAAAAAATGTAGGATACTCATCAAACTATTTTGCCAATTGAAGAATGGTTTAAGTGGTTTATCCAGCACAAATGCCACAAAATCATTGGTTCCAGCTTCTCAAAAGTGAGGATATGCTGATTTGACTGGCTAAACAAGCAATCTGAAGACATCACCCTGGGCTCTGGGAAATTGGGATGGCCACTTGTCACTGACAGTTTACTGACTGAAAAGTAATGATTGAAAAAAATAATAACCAACAGATTAATTGATCGTGAAAATAATTGTTACCTGCAGCCCTAACTGAGAGTGCAATTTTATTGAAAGGGTGCCCTGATCAGGTTTTGGCTTGGACGTTTATCTTTTGATTTATGAATAGCACCCACAGTGCTTCCTGCAAACTTAGAAATCATAAACCTGCAGTGAATTTTTATGGGGAAAACTGTGAAAAAAAAAAAGCTTGGTTTCGAAATGAAAACAACTGTCCAGGATGCATCTGTAGACAGTACAATAGCAGGACTTGTGGAGATATAGCATCAGTATATGTGGCCCCACATAACTCTCTGTGCTGACAAAGCCCACCTGAGAGAGCTGGTCAAGCTCAAGATCGCAGGCAACATAAGAGGAGACAGGTGCAAATCATATTAGGAGCGCAGCAAAAGACAAAGGGGGCCAAGAATAGACTCTTGTACTATCAGCTGACCAAATAAGGGGCCACAGAGGCTGTCATTAGCTTTCATTAGGGAGCTATAGCCCTAGTGACAATACATAATGCGAAGCTATGTCCTGACACACACTGATCACTGATAACAGCAGCCAACAGAAACCATGTCTTTCTATCTCTCTCCTCTCTACTAGCTATTACTGTAGACTTCGATTGCTTTTTGTGGCAGTCCCTTCACCCGCCGATCATCCGTCTGCTAAATGAAATGGAGAATGACAATAGCTAAGCCTGAGATTAATGACAGCATTAGGCTGACCAGCCCGCACATTTTCTGAGAACGTGATGGGGTCTTTTACACTGGAATACCACTTACACTCTTGGGTCTGATGAGTTATGCAACCCTGGACCAGAAATGTGTGTGTATGATGTCCATATCAATGCATATGCATGTACTGTACAAACCCTCAACGGGATGAAGAAACGTTATTGAAATAAAATGCAGGAAAAATACAAATGAGATATGCTCAGTACAAGGCAAAGTAAAATTGTGAAGTAAACCCAGCAGTTAGAATAATATGCTTATGACTGAAACTTAAGCACGACGAAGTATCCTGAGGTAATTAGAAGAAAGGACTTCTAAAGTAGGAATCTCATCGGCATATACTGTATAGGCTGTGGGTTAACTCCATATGCCTTTAGTTTGGAAAGAGGGATAAAATAAGGAGTTTTACACCTCTTCTATACAGAGTCTAAACCACAAAATGCATAATTACTCTAGACCTGTATTTAGATGACAAGCTTGTGTCTCTGTAACAGTGTTTCAAATTTGATATGTATTTTAGTCATACAGCCTGTTTTACATGGGTTTCAGGGAGCCTAAGGTTGCAAAACTACCCCAGTAAGTGAAAACCGACAAAGACAATCGACTCAAGAGGACAACCGCATGACCAAAATCTTCCTCTTTCCACAAATTAGATGTGATGTGTGATGAGCCTGGGATGACTACAGGGGTTGTAAGGCTCACCTAACTTATCGACGGTGGTGATCAGGTCGGAGGGAATGAAGGAATCCAGGTCAGCCTCCAGGATTCCCAGAGGGTCTAACTGGGCAACATGGTGACCACGAATCTACACAGAGAGAGATGGACAGAGTAAGAGGAGATGAGGAGAACAAGGTTAAAAAAAAAGAAAAGAAAGTGACAGGCAGGAGATAAGATTCAGCAAGGGGGTGCCATCATGATGCTGAGAATGAACAGCTTGAGAAAAAGTTCATAAACACTCATATGTCAACCTTTCTGAGAAAAGAGCCGCATGGGAGTGATTTTCCCACCAGGGCTGCAACAAGCTGGGAATAACAGTGACACCTTTGCCAAAAGACAGAATTTAATAAATCCCTTGGATAGTTCCTCAAATTAATTTGAGGGCGAGAAGAAATGTTACCACCTGTTTTGTTTAAGTAGTCTCTTTGATATTTCCATTTTCAAAAAGCAGCCAGGGTAAGTAGGTTAGAGTTAATCTTGCAATTTGCATAACCTCGTGCAGTGACGAACAAATAGTTTATTCCTTTTAATACAAAGACACACAGTTCAAACAGCTTTCAGTGCCAGCTGCATCTGTTTTGGCAAGTCAAGTGGATTTTGTTTGATGCATTTTTCACACATGTCGGAGATACAAATAGTCAGCCTATGGTTGCTTGAAGTAGATGACATCTTAATTCTGTACACAGACACTGCATTAAGATTTAAATGGGTGCCCTGGAGATATGAGATCAATCTTTTAATTTGTAAATAACATAAATCCACATCATACAAGCTGATGTGTGTGTGTCTCACAGCTGGGCGGGGTGAAGGTGGAGTACCTGGTAGGCTCTGATGAGAGTGTGCACTGCCAGGTGGTCCTCCACCACTTTCTGTGCCATGTCTGGTGAGTGGGACAGCACTCGGCCCTGGAGCAGAGCGGAGGGCCGTCTCTCACCCGCCTGGCCAGACGGACTGGAGGCCTGGATGTTGCGGAAGAATGCGTCCCAAGACTAGAGCACAGAGAAAGACAGATCCAGCAGAGGCAAACATGGACCACAAGCATCCATACTGCTTACTGACTGCTAGGCTGAGCGGTGACAGGACAGTGAAAGGCTGGACAGGAATCCAGGACACTGAGCTCCCAGCACACCATAGTGCACATTTATTAAGTTCTTTCTGGCTGAACTGTATTTCAAGATCAACACTGGCAACAGCATTTAGCTGCTACACCTCTGTTTCCACCCCCAGTTAATCAGTTATGAGTGAAGAAATGTTGCGCACTGTTACCTCGTGGACGTTTTTATGATCCTCCAGCCAGGCAAAATACATCTCTTCCACGTAGCTGGAGCTGCTGGCCGCCGCCGAGAGAACAGGCGCCGACCCGGGATCAGCGCAGCGCCCGGCCGGGCCACGTCCACAGCACCGCAGCCACGGACTCCCCACAACACGCCCGCCTCTCAGAACAGCCGCTAACGCCCGAAACGGACTCATGGCTACAGAGAGAGAGAGAGAAGGCTGGGGGTTAGAGTGAGCGGGCACAAGTAGCCCTTCAAATGCAGACGTCACGGTGTTCACACCGACAAGCAGATCTGCAGGAGAGCGTTCATCCGACACTAGTCCAGCTGCTGGAACTGACTGTAGGCTTTGCACAGAGACAACTAGCGCACTTAACGGGGACTAGAACTGCGCACAGGCTCGTTATGGATGGGATGACCTTGGCGGATGGGATTTACTGCTGTTGGAAACAGCACGCACCCGAGCCTACTTCGTGTAAAACATCCGCAGGAGTGAACCCTGCGTGTTTTTGCGCAAAAGTCTCCGCAGCCAAAGTCTGATGGTCCACTTCTGCAGAGTCCAAAACACTGCCCGTTTCATTCTGGTTCTGTCACTGCTTTCCGTGGACCTCGAATCCCTCAACGTCAACACAAATCCCCATAATCTCCCCGCGTCTCCGCCATTGGAAAAAACGCGGCATCACGTTAAATAGGACCGTGTTTTAAATGTCACCTGCGGTTTATTTCTTATAAATCACATTTACCTTATACGGCGGCGCTCTTTGACTCTGTTGTCATCGCCGAATGGTGTTTCGGCAGCACACAGTCTGTCAGCGAAGGTGACACAGATCCGAGTGGACACACGCAGTCTGAGACGCGTCAGCTGATGCACCCAAAGGTGCCAGTGGTGCCTCAGGGAGACAAAGGACAACGAGCATCAAATGTTTTTTTTTTTATATTTAAAAAGGCAAGCGTTTATTTTCTTAGATAATAAAAATAGAAAATGATCAGAAATCAGGTGATTGTGTTTTATTTCCGAATACTTACTTGAAGTCCTGCACACAGCTTCTCCTCCAGACAGGTCATTTGTTCAGTTCCGTCTAAGTCCCAGCGCACATGTATCTTTAACCTCAGTGTTAATTATATAAGCCAATTAAACCTTTATAAAAGGCTGAACATGAGTCATTTGAGCAAGTGGTTTCAGATTGATGGGCTTCTACCTTGAGTGGGTTAAACAATAAGATAATTGGCCCTCTCTCAATACCCCCCCCCCCATCTAGATTTTCATCACTCATACTTGCTGGCACAGAGGGAACAGCATTATCAATCATGACAAGCACACCACTGAAAAAGGGGGAAATGGAGTGGGCAGGAGTTGCAGGAGGCAGACAGAACAGTGTAGGTCTAAATATCAGAGCAGCACATTAATCTGAGCGTCACTATGAGGTTATGTGGTTTAAGTGGTAATCTTTGTATAAACCAGTATGCAGTGCAGTTTCTGCTTTCAACACCACCAAAGTGTCTAACTTAACCATTAAAACATTGATCCACAGCATATTGTATATGTTTTCACCCACATCAATAATATATTCACGATGCTTCATCTCCAAAACAACACGCAACAACGCTCAGTGTTCTCTGAAAGAGAGTTCCTCCTTTTTCATTATTTGCATTTGTGTTTTCTGCTGCTCTCCGGCTGACCTGGAGAACGTAGGGTCAGGCAATTATGAACTGAAATGCCATTTTGTTGTAGTGACTTTGCCGCCTGACAAAGATGGAGTGAAGACCGGTTGCTTTCTGGCGTTTTATTAATAGTGTTCATCAATGAAAAGACCTGTGCCGCTGGGTAACATTACGGGCTTGCTGGTAAATTACATCCTGTTTAGAATAATTACATCACTAGACAGGACAAACGTGGACCAGCTGTTCGGTGTTTGAAACATTTCTTGTGCACGGGGAAATTAAACAAGTGACAATTCTCTAACCTCCGATTTCTGGTGACATAAATTGTTGAAATGGGAGTAACAGTCGAAATAAGTCATCATTGTGGACTACGGTTATTCATTTGTAGGATTTGCCTGGCACATTCAGTTACATGCTCAGTGTCCAAATAAAACATTTGATTCAATCCAGAAGGCACCACTAACCTACATAAAATTCATGTCCAGGTGACCCACGCTCACAGCAGCCACCAACAGTTAGGTCTGCCAAACCAAATTAACTTTGCACACAGAGTCCACAGCTCATCTGGTCAATGCCAAGCTGAGTACAAAGTGCGGGAGAAGCAGATAATGTGTAATCCACTTACCATAGGCAAGCCTACAAATCATTTATGGAACTCCACGTCATGAGGTTATTTGGGAGCCATAATTCATCTAATAAAGAATGTTTGGAGGCAGAATCAAATTTGTCTGAAAGCCCTCGGTACACATGCTATTACAAAAATCAATCACATTTCAAATGATTAAATAATGTATGATTTCATGAAATTAAGTGACAAAGTGGTGGTGCCAAGACACGGTTACAAACATGCGTATAAAAAAAGAAATTAATTCTCTCTGATGAAGGAAAAATTTAGATTCTAATATAATTTCTATTATATTATTATTCTATGAGTAATTCCACTACACTGACATAAATAAACTACATACTGAGAATACTGCAGAATGGCTTCTTGACATGTTTGGATAACATTAGAACGTGTTAGTTAACTAAAGTCAACCTATAAGTAGCTGGTCCCCAAATTATTTTGCTTGTATTGTACTGATCCTTTGGTCATTAGGCAGAAATCTGAGCAGAGAAATACCATTTTAACAAGATATAACTTTAATTAAGAAATTACAATAAAGAGTACAACCGAAAAAACAGTACTATGCAATTTACAACTTTAATCTATGAATCCATTATTAAATAGAACCAACACTGTCAATCAGAAAATATAGTAAATAAAAAAAAAAAAAAACATAACCACAGCCGCTAAGTAAATGTTGAGTAAAAACGTTAACAAAATTATTTTTGCGTGCAATTGTTTCTGTACCTGCTCCCCACTTTATTTGTACAGTAGCAATACTGTGTTTGACAGTGAATATATTGGAAAATTATTGAATTACTCAGAACAGAATCAATAGTCTAAGATGAAAATGACCCATAATTTCATTGTATCCGTTTAGTCTGAGACGATTCGCATAGCAGTGATCATTTTATTGATAGTTTTGACTCATTAAAATATGCCTCAAGGACAATATGTGTGTTGAACATCGACATCCTAGAGGATATAAAAAAGCAGCATATATTTGTAGAATATTTGATAAATAAATGTTACCCATGCATAGACTACGGTATGGCATCTCATCATCTCTCCGCATTCAGGAATCTCACCGCTGCCTGGGTATGGTAAATAGAGAAGACAACCCATCCAAAAAACATAGCAAACACAATATAGGACAAGATAACTAGGCAGTATTATCATGTCCTGGATTATCAATAACAAAAAGTGTTCACAACCATGCATATGATGAATATTTGGCCATATTTCTAATTAGTGTGTAAAAAAAGAAAGAAAGAATTCCACATCACATTTAGACTAAAGAAAGGCCTAACAGCAACCAGGATTTACTATTGCTATAAGTCTCTGAAACATTTCACCACATTTGGTGACACACTACAAGGCTCCTATAAAACCACCAATGAGAAAGGCAAAACTGTGTTTTGGTAGTTTGTGTGATGGGATCACAAACTTAAAGGGAGTGTGTGTGTGAGAGAGAGAGAAAAAGTGATTATAAGCAAAAGGCTGAGAGTACACTGAGGTTTCTGAACCTGGAGTCTCTTTTACACAGAGACAGCGGGAGGGAGGTTAAGCTGCAGCTCTGCCCGTGTTAATGAGAGTCCGATGTTACAGGGGACATCCCAGAATCCTTGGCAGAGTCTGGGGCACAAGCCATCGCGGGGGAAGAGACTGTCTCATAGATGAATCTGTAGAGGCTGACGTCAGGTCGAGCCGTGGGGCAATTCTTGCACACCAAGCTGGAGTACTGGTTTAAAAGGCTGTACAGCTTCCCTGGGAGGGAAAAAGAGAGGGGTGAAGAAAGGGGAAGATAGAGAGAGGAAGAGAGACCGGGAGGGGATGGTGCAGAGGTTAAGAGAAGGAAGAAATATGGAGTTAGATAAAATGGGATTTGAGAGCAATAGACAAAAAGAACAAACGGGGTTGAGAGTCAAAGAACAAGCAAGAGAGACAAAGTCTAACAGAAGCAAGAAAAAAAAAAAATTAAAGCGTGTTCAGGCTCATTTATAAATCACGGGCACATTCACATGCGCACAAGCCGTGAGCTTTTTCTCTGTAGCTCCACTTTAGGAAATGGATAGCTAGAGGGGAATTTCTCTGAAAGGCTTCAATAAATGTCAGCGGAAGAAAAATGAAAAGAGGGGGATGGGAGAGGCTGGGGTCAGTTCAGGCAGTAATCCACTCTGCAGCTGAGGCTGAATCGATGGGCTGAGGAACGGAGATGGCCCATAAAGTGGAATAACTTAACATACAGATAGATACATTCTGTTATTTATGTGTACTGTCCCTGTAATGATGCCAACAAGGACAACCTGCACGCGCTGTACAAGCCTCAAGAGCTCCACAGTGGCTGATATCTTCACCATTCCTGCTCATTATGTAATTTCCTGTAGGAGCTCAACAGAGGCAGGGCTGACAGGATAATAACTGTCTGACTGCAGCATGGCCCCAAAGTCTCCTGCAACAAAAATACTAAAACTATAGTATTTGGTTACGTGTGTGAGACTTACCGACAGTAACATGTCCCTTGGTGAGGAAAGTGTGCATTTCATGAACATCTCTCATGAGCTGAGCATCTCCAAACGTGAAGTACGCCACATCTCTCCCTGCTTCTGCTGCAGCCATCAACTGGATCAGTGCTGAAAAAGAGAGCAGAAGATCGCTAAAGGGAAAGTCAGGCAACGATAATATATCGTTTTGGCATCATTAGTATCCTTCAGTTTCAGAACAAAATCATAAATGTGTAATTGACCACTGAGAATAAGCTGAAGAAACAAAGTAATTGGTCAATAAGCTGGATAAGGTACGGCTTCGGGCAGAAAAGAAGTGACAGCAGCAATTTGTATCCGAAGAGTAAATAATCCACCACTGGTAGCATAGCCTCATCAACAGCACTCAATCTTTTAGCCCTTGCAAATTAGGTCTTAAGACTTTTAAATATTTAACATAGTGGATATTGATTCCAGATTAATAAACACACAAAACAAAGCAATCATTTGCGAAAGGTCTGTAATCTTTACAACAACATAACAGCTCAGTCTTAACTACCACATCTCAAGTCAGCGCCGGGACTATAATGTAAAATACAGTTATTGCCTTCTAAAAATACCAGCTACGCTAATACCAGCGTTAATGGGCGGGGTTCCCCAGAAGCCAATATCATCCTCGGGGACTTTGTCCAGTGGATCTATGCATTGCACGCAGCGGAGGAAATTCACAGCTTCAGTTCTAAACGATACTGTACACAAACATACACGTTACTCCAATCTGCATTCATAGTGCAGGGTGTTTATGTGGAGACGCGGTTTTTAGCACAGCACTGCCTCGATGAATTTACGTGCAACACAGAAGAAGCTCCTTTAGTAACCGGTAGTATGATAATTAAAGTTAATGAACATGTGTCAGACATTGACCAGATACACAGCTGATGAAAATTTGCAGCGCGCAACACTCGAGCGGACAGTAAGGGGCCCCTGTTTATGAAGAGTGATGTTGTGTAAGCCCACAGAGACCTGCATCAGCCTGGATTTATGGTGTCCCTTCCCTGTAATCAATTGCCCTTTTAATGGAAAACATAAATGTGTGTCAGGTGATCAATAAAGGGAGGGAAGTAACGAGTGAGTGACACCCTGGGAGAGCTACTAATTGACCAGAGGGGTTCGAGACTGGTATATGTTAGCAGATACATAATATTGCTTACATTAAAAAAAACTTTGGATTCTCAAGGATAAGGTAAATATCAGTAGCTCGGACAGAGTCACCAATTAATCTGCACTGCTTGTTCCAGGCGTTGAATCTCCTGCTGAAGGACATTCAGACTATACAGCAGTCACAGATAGTAGTAACGTGTGAGCTCTTGTTTATGAAAGAACATTGATTTCTACACACAATATATACAATCTTCTCCTTCCCCCTATTTGGATGTATGTTTTAATTCAGCCAGTGATACCTTTGAGCCGTGTGTCTCCACCAAAAGCTCCACAACCCCAGTTGCCAGTGGCTACTGCAGAGAGGTGCTTGCTGTTGGCGTTGCTTCTGAAGAATCCACAGTATGCCTGAAACAAATGCACAGGGAGAAGATTTTGAGGAGGAAGGGAAGAAAAAGACACATGTGAAACATTTTTATAATCTCTTTGCACAATAGATTTTTAAATTAAATGTGCCTTATTGAGATCTATACGATCTATAAAACTTTGTTTTCAGTTTGGTGGATTTCAAGTGGGCTGGACATCAAAAAGCATAGGTAACCATCCTTAAGTGTAAGCCTCAGGTTGAACCATAAGCTAATTTTAAGAAAATACAATAAAGCTTTTGTAAGTGGATAATATTTTGTCTTATTCTTAAACAGGAAAACATAAAGTAAATGACAATACCACTAATATAATAATATAGTATAGTATATATAGTATATTATAATATAATAATAATAGGTGCTATGTAGTAAATGTGGTCAGATAAGCTATCAGTAGCCCTGAGCTAAATTAAATGATGTTACAGATAACCGAGACTTAAATGAACATATTTGCAGGAGGTATAATATGTCAAAGTTCACCCAAAGCATCATAATGTCCAGCATTATCATTTCTGTCATGTACTGACAATAACCAAGGGCACATCTGTTTGAGGAGTGTGTAATATTGCATGTACAAACTATGTTTTCTCCCATCACTGTGCAAACCCTGTCTAGGACATCTCTCTCTCTCTCACCTTGTTGAGCTCTCTGATCATCTTCTCAGGTTGAAACTGATCTAGGAAGTTCCTGAACTTAAGAGCATCAATGGCCACAATCTCTGTACATCGTCTCTGCCAGTCGTCCCTGGAAATGAAAGAGAAGCAATGAGAGAAAATGGTATGACATAGAAAGATCCTCATTTCTGGTTTCAAATAAAATAAAAACAAATTAATTAAATAGTACTATGAGAGGAAAAAAAATACCTGGGAGTCTCATCCTTATAGCTGTGCTTCCACTTGTAACTCTCAGCATAGCCAGAATATTCACTGTATTGTTCAGTGCCTGCAGAACAAGAAAGAAAGTCAAGAAAAACAAAGTCACATGACTCAGTATTCGGCAGTCAGAGCACACAGCAGGCCATATTTTTAAAATCAAATTTAGTGCTTTCTATGCTCCCCATGTGAGTACACAGTATCAGCTTGTATTGGATTGTCATAAATAAAGGCCATTGATTTAATAAGTAATCCGCTTTGGGGTTTGAAATGAAAAGCTTTCAGCCGTAATAGGAAGAAATGGTTAGAACAGAAGAAGCTGTCCTCGTCCACATTTGGAAAATGTTTGCAAAACATGAAACAGCAACATATTAATTAACTGACAGGGTAACACACGTCTGTTACCAAGACATTATCATTTTTATACTGTGTAGCTAATTAGTATGGTTTCAGGGTTAGACCTCAAAAGACTATCGTTCATCATTACAAACACAGCCGCGCTTAATTCTGAAAATGATGCTTATTAAAGGCTCCATACATTATGCATTAGGTATGTACGTACTCGCAGAGTTACATGTGCTATTGGCAGAGTGCGACAGTTACTGGAAGAGATCAGAGGATTTGAAAAAGAAATGCTAAATATATTTGAAAGTATGCCTTCAAAATCAGTAATTAAACACTACCTTTTACTTTCTCATAATTTACTTCATTTAACTTACAGCATGTACCATCTACCAATACGGCAACTGTAAAACAAACTTGAAGTCTAAGCGTGAATGATGATTCTTTTGTGCCTTTCTATGACAAAGTATGACTCAAGCTAATGGCCTGTACTGGAGCCAGGACATAAACCAACGGCGACAGTACAACTGGGCAAATGGGAATTATGTTGCTATGTAAAGCCTTGGCTGAGGGAACAAAAAGAACTTATAAGGATTTATTTTAACATCTTATGCCATCGCAAGTCCAGTCGGTCAATTGAAGTACTTTCCATGACACTAGCGACTCCTAACGTTAAACAACAGGTTACCCATATCACTTTCTCCATCAGCAGAGCTCTCCTCCTACTCCTTCACCTTGATCCTATTTATCCAGGCAGCCACCCATGACAACCTCCTGGCATACAGGCTTCCATCACTAGATTACATCGTGGCCCTCTACCTTCCAATCGGAAAACGCTTATGGGCAAAAACTGACATATAAGTTCCAAATGCACTGGAAGACCCACGTTAGGACGACACCTCAAAAGACAAACAAATACGATTAACTAGACAGAAGATAACAACAAAGAGACATATATAAAAAGTCTAGAAACAGACACTAGACTTTAAAAAAGGAAATACTGCATGCGTGCAAGGAATATTCTGCAAGGTTTTAATGAATCTGTGTGGCGTAACTGGCCCATTCCATTAGTGGAGCTATGACCTTAGTTTGACTATAAATTCTTTTCTGTCCAAATGTAATAAAGTTAAGTGGAGAGGAGGAGGAGGGAAAGAGGGAGGGAGGCAGAATGATGGAAGGTGGGACAGTGACTAACCACTGAAGGTGACTTGGAAATGATGGGTGTTTCAAAGAAGACAACACGGCACAATACAAGACAGACAATACTCGTCTTGCTGAGAGGAATGTACGAAATGAGACAGAAGTCAATTTTAGCATTGACTGAACAGAAATGCTTGTGTGTGTTTGTTTGGCGCTATTACCATTGTGAGTGAGTTGGCTCTAACACGAAGTTGGCTCTTCCTTTTGTCTACTTCGCTGTTAAAACCAGCTCATAAACAACAAGCAATGTATAGTAGATAGAGGGTTGTGATGAATCAAACTCCTAGTCTCTTTATTTTTTGTTTTCCCGCACAAGTTCAAAGACGACTCCATTTGGGAACACCATTTATATTTGAGTTTCTGCGTGCACAGCTAAGTTATAATACATGTCCTCATGTCAAACAGATGGATTTATCAAACTGAATAGTGATGCCTCTTGTGTCATCAAAGGCAAATCTGAAGGCTTATATTAATGCTCCAGTGAAATACAAGCACCAAAACAGGACAATTTGATGTTAAATTTTTTTTTTACAAGTTAACTAGATAAAGTTAACTATGATGTGGGCGTAAATCAATTGAGTAATTCATCAATTAAGGTCATTTTGGGCAATGAGATCAGATATCTCCATGAGTGTCCAATGACACTACAAACCAAAATAATGAAGGTACATTTGAATAAACATGTATGTATTTCACTGAACAGAATCATACAGGCGTTCATATTGTGTACACACTTACATTTACGTCAATTCACATTTTGTGGCAGTAATTGCACATAGGCTACCAGAACTGAGTACTTGCCTCCATGATTCTAATCTGTGCTTGCCTTTACCTTTTTACAAGGTACAGCTGTGAGGCAGGAAAAAAGGTAGGCTGGCCAGAAGAGGCGGAGGGAGGCAACTGAGAGGGCATAACACTTTAGACAGGTTGACCGAAGCAGAGTGAGATGGAGGTTGAAAAATAGGGCAATTCTGTTGGAGAGAAATGAAGGATAACTGGGAAGTCCCAAGAGAGTCAATGCAATGGATTTACCTTCGGACTGGATGGAAGGATGGGGGGGGGGAAAATGAATGGATCCCAATAAACACACTCAACGAATGAGAGAAAATAATTCAGACGAAAACAAGACTCGTTTAGCCAGTGCAAAGTGTAATACTATAAAGGCATGTGAGACACAGATGTGTGGTTTCTACAGGAAAAAGAGGAAAGCCAACAAAATACCAAGCAATAAAAGGTCCAATACACCACATGGCATGTAGCACCACATATCTGGTTCTATTGATATTGTATAGACTGTATTAGTATATACACCACAACTAGAACTAGATACCCACATCTACATTGGCTTTCTGTTACTATTGATCCACAAAATGCAAACGGGCAAATAACAGCAGCAACGCATTGCAGCCAATAGTACACGGTCTGATCTACAACGGCACCACTGCCTGCACATTGTGGGCAAATAAGCACCATGTCACAGAACGTCTTAACTGGGTGGAAACCTATAAATAACGTCCTAATATCTAGTGTGTGTATGGGGACATTACTGCAGGTGTTTATGTGTCTCTGTGTGTGTGAGACTACGTACCAGTGATGATGAGGCATTCATTGTGTTCCAAAGCTTCAGTAAAGAGGCGTGAGACAATAAGTTCAGGGTTGATGACGAACCTGATTTCTTCCTGGACCAGTCCAAGTCCTGTGACTCCACCACCTACAAACCTGTTTGCAAAGTCCACCTGGTGAAATAAAAGAAAATAAAGAGAAGAGTTAGCCAAAAATGGTACAATCCCTCAGTTCTCAGGAGTTATGTCCAAAAAGATTTTGATTCAACTATGTTACTATCTTGCCCTTAGTCCTGCCCATTAAATGCAGCTGGGAGGAACAGTGCGGTTTAGCTACTGTCTCCCATCATTTGAACAAATGACTATTAGTGTCTCCTTATCATCGGTCACCCACTGTTGTCATTTAATACACAAAAATATCTAAGGATCACTGCACTGCTTATGCATGTACATAATAAAATCAGGAAATGGTAGCAACACAACACACATTAAATCTAAAGAGAGAGTTCAAACACCAATAAAATCTACAATTAATGGTGAGAAGAGCAGTAATCCAAAATCTGACCACCTCTTTTTTAAAATGGATAAATCTACTGCCATTCCCTGTGAGGTCGATCTCATTCGTCAGCAGGTCTATCAGTTTGGTCCTGAAACCTCAACAGACTTTGGATTGCCATCCAATTTCCACAAACATATACGGTCATCAAAGGATGAATCCTATGGACTCCACACATCAAAGTTTTCACAAATCCTGTGAAATAACTGAAAATTCCCTGGACAGATTGGCGCCAAACAGACATTCACGGCTCAGAGTCAATGGATCCTAATGATTTTGGTGATGTTTCAACAACTATTGGATGGATTGCATGAAATGTGGTACACAGATTCTTGCCCCCCACCAAATAAATTCCAATCACTTGATCCCCTGACATTTCATCTAGCAACATGATCAAGTTTAATTTGTCCAAATGTTTGGACCTCAGCTGTATTTGGGATTTTTGCTAATTAGCCAATGTTAGCATGCTGACATGCTAAACTAAGATGGTTAACATGGTAAACCTTATACCTGCTAAATATAAGCATGCCAGCATTGTTATTGAGAGCATATGAATCTATGCTATGAATCATAGCTGCTTGTGCTTATTTCTGGGACTCCTGTTTCAATGTAGGAAATACCTTGATGTGATGCTGGAGCTTCATGCCATTTAAGACCACTCCTCGTTTTTGTGGCATGGAGAAGAGGACTGCCCATTCAATCACAATGCTGCTATTTACACAGCCTGTCAGCGGTGAGGGTTCTGCTCACTGGCCCACAGCTACGTCAATCTGTGTGACAGTGTGGGTGTTTGTATGTGCATGTGTGTATGTTGTCTAACCGGTCGCGCAGTTCCTCACCTCCTTCACTGGTTCACCCCTAACCTCCCCCCCCCACCATTCAATCTCACCTCCTGACAGAATGACAGCCCACTGTGCCCTATCGAACCTCGACATACAGCCAGTGCCCAGCCTGCTGAGGTAGCTATCATTTCCGCCTGCAGAACTCCTGGCCCACTGGGTCACCCCAGTGAGATGGCTCTCCGTTGTCATCTTTTCCTCCATGCGCCTCCTTCTCCCCTCATCTCCCACCCCAGGGTCTTCTCCTCCACCCTTGCCTCTCTGAGCTACTCAAGTGTATACATCAGCTGTCAGCCAGAGTAAAAAATGCACCAGCCATCCTCTACACTGAGGGGAGTGAGGAGATGGGGTGAATCAATGCAGACAGAGACAATAACCTTCCCAGATATGCACCAAGATCATACACAAGATTTAGATTTTCTGCAGGTAGTGGACAACTATTCAGACAGTTGAGTCTCTTTGACATTTGAAAGCTAAAAGGCAGTAAGTGCACAACAGGCATGCTACATCAACTCTGACACCCTGAGCCAACAACAATTTTGACACTGAGTTTGGGGTGCCACTGTTACAAAAAGGATATTTTTACTTATTTATTATGCCAGGTTGAACAACTAGTTCCACTTGGCATCAGACGCAAAAACTGAAAAGAAATTCCTACCTGCAGCATCCCGTAGCCATGTTCCTCAATTGTACCCTTACAAGTGATATGTAAGCGAGTCAGCTTAGTCTGGGAACTTGACAAAAAAAATAGCAGTTATTCTTTCAAGAACAAGTACTAAAATTAAAAAGGTTAAGCCACAAGTGTGGATATGCAAAAATAAATCTAATGTTTGAAATAAAGGAGCCTTTATGAGTATGTTCATGTTGATGTTAATACGTTATTTGTTTTGTGTCATTGGATTGTTTAATTTATTATCATTATTATTATTTAGTTTGAGCAGTGTATTTCGCACCATTCAGTCTCACGATCCCACTTGCTAAAAACAGCACCATGCTGCCATTATGTTTCATGGTAGGAAATAGATGATGATGATGGGCTGTGCACATGAGCAGCAAAGGAACTCTGAAGTGTTGATGTTGGTTGAGTGACAGACTCAGACAACATCAACACAATACAGATTTGCAAGGCCATTTAAATGTATTTTTGATATAATGTAACCAAATGTGTCAGTGTATATGAAAATAATATTTATTGACCCAACACAGCAAATTTATTTTAAAATTCAGGTCATTAAATAGTTAAATTCATAACATAGTAGAATAGACAGTAATACCTTTCCCAGTTTGGAGGATTGTTCAATGTCTGTCTTGTGAATGTCACAAGACCCGTGGGCTCTTGATAGAAAGAAAAATAAAGTCCAATTGACAAATATGGAAAGAGCATTACAGAGAAACAGTTGCTGCAAAATCACAAGAAATATTTTTAATGCTTACTGGTCTCAGTAACTCTCCTGAAGTAACACAGCAGAGTTTTCAGTTTCTCAATTTTTCTTGTTGAAGAACCTTCAAATAACCTGAAACAGAAAGCAAATAGGAATTTGAGTTCACACAAGAGATGTTTGTAGGGAACTGACATAGTGAAACAGTACATGTGAAAGTCTTTAGAGTCTGACAAAACTAAATTGAGAAGAACATTTTTCTTAAAATATAGTTCTCTTTTGATATTAAATAAAATTGAATGTGTTTTAGCAGATCAGAGACATTAATGTTTCACTCAGAGTCATTATCTATAGCTCACTGCACAACCATGCTACAGCATGTCATGAGTGAGGTCAAGCTTATAAACTGGCATGATGTCGCTCCCATCTACCTCCTTCCTTCATACAATGGCACTGCCTGAGGCCGTGTTTCAGTTCTTCAGAGTTACTATAAAAACTAGGGTGGGTGGATGGAGGGAGGAGGGAGTAGAGACTGGTACTCTCCCGTACATTAAAAGCGACCTAAGCTGATGACTAATCACAGTTCAGCATTCATCTTTCCCCTCCCACTGCTTTCTGCCCAGACCCGTAAAGGAAATAAAATCAGAGAGGACCAATGAAATGGCAAAACACTAAAAGGCCTTCAATGAGAAAAAAACAATTTCATTAAAGGCAATTTCTGCATGTCACATTCTTACACAGTGCCTTAATGAACACCCAACCCCAATTCCCATAGTCATTGTAACTTTGGCAGGACAACCCGCCTATGAGCCAGTGTAAGTGAAACCCAGGTGGGTGAGGGTGAGATTTCCAGTATAGCCACAAATCACACCTTGCTAAAGACAGAAGGGCAACTAATTACGAAGGATTTAGTTACAAAATATATTACAGCAGTTTTCATTTTCAAGTATAATCACATTAATAATTTGGTTCTCATCCAAAGAAACCTTACCTTCTATATAAAGTGCCAGGAGACAAGGTTTCTGACAATTTTACCACTACTAATTAGGATGTTTTCTTGCAAATGAGGGAGGCCATCTTGTGGTCAACAGAAACAGGATTTATTTCTCAATAATGCGCTTTCATTGCTGACTAAACTGTTAAAAATGTGTCCTATTTTATTTTCTTCTCAAACACAGGAAAACAGAAGTTAAAGAGGTAAGTCTGGCTTCTTTCCTCCCCCTCGAATCTATCCATCACTTAACGGAGGGCAAACCTTGACAGGTCTGCCAAAACAGCAATCAGCAGATTGCTTGCTGCTCTGCTTGTCCAAGACAGAGCGCTACTGTAGACGATAAGCAAAGTGACGGACACTCCCTCAATTACAGGGGGAGAGGGAGGGCCAGTAACGATACAGGGCCCATTTTAGACTGCACTGGTTGTCTTGTCTTGTCTTGTCTTGTCTTGTCTTGTCTTGTCTTGTCTCATCTCCGCAGATATACCAACACTCTCCCCCCCCCCCCCCCCTTGCTCTTTCCTGTATTTTGCTGCCGGAAGAAATGCTGATAGTCAAGTCAGAGCCAAGAGTCCCTGCAACCAAGTGCTGGCATGGGTCTGAAACAGCCAGCCCTGCAACTGGAATCAATGCTTACAATATTACAGAGGCCTCTTCACTTAGCCTGCTGCTAATGTTTGATTTGAAGGCAGATATCATGCAGCCACACAGATGACTGATAAACAAGAGTACAATTTAAGTTCAGATAAAATTAGAGAGTTGAAGTATGAACGTGGACCGAATCACACATTATCAATATGACCATCCATGGGATTCATAAAATAAAACTGCTCTGCCCCCAAGGGAGAGGAAATGGCTAATTAGACTGCAGATTACAGGGATTATCAAAATGATACGGTACTAAACCTACCCTTCAGGTTCTGTTAAGAGTGTAAGTACTATGATAGAAGATATTACCAAACAGACATCTGCAGTATGTCAGGCAACAACACTGGAAGTTATTACACATATCACAAATGAGGAGACGCTGCCTTAAAGAAATACAGGGTAATTGAGTTGAGGTGATGTCTGGATTATGTCCAGTGTGTACTGAGGTGGCTACAGTCCATAAATACGGTAAAAGAGCTGGTAACAAAATCTCATTACAACTCCAACCCCACCTCACCCATACACAACATCTTAACTTTCTAACCCTTGTCAGCTGTGACAGAAATACATGAAGATGTTAGTGACTAAAAAATGTCAGTTAAATTCAGTTAGACGTCTGCTGAAAGTCGTCGCATCAAATGTCTTCAGCAGAAATAACAAAAACAAGAGAAATAGCAATTAAGTTTTTCTCCAACAGAGAACAAGCTGGATCTCATTAACAAAGACAGATACCAGAAAACTGTGATAACACCAGACAACCGTGCAATACGGCCACACCTTCTGCTGCTGCCTGCACACACTATACCAGCAGAGGTGGTGTTCTTCCGATACAAGAGTGCAACAGCCATCAGTCTTACAAGTATACGCCTGACTGCATTCATGCATCACTTCCCTCCGTTCCAAATAACTTGACAATGCAACAGTATGAGACAGACAGGTGTGCACTTTAAAAGAGCCTATCAAAAGAATTTGTTTCAATTAGCCATAGTGCCGAGTAGGTAGAAACAGAGAACGAAAATTTAACACTTCTACTCTGAATCTCCGTCCCACACAAAAAAAAAAAGACACAACAGATTTGCTGCCCACAGTCTCATCCTCAAGTCTATAAGGTGACAGGCGCAGTTACAGCGCAGAACGAAATCTTAAAACTAAAAAAAACAACAAACAAATATGCTCTTTGACAATAAAGCAAATTAGATACCACAAGGTGTAACTCTGTTTAACGGCCAGATCCAAACAGTTCACCTTGCTCTGGCCCACTGCATGCAAGCTAAAAAGAGAAACTTTAACTGTGTGTGTGAACTTAACTAAAATGAGTAAAAGCTGAGTAAAAACAGAATTCACCTATTAGGGGTTTTCAAGGCAGTAGTGCCCCCTTATGGAAATCAGGTTCCTGCAAATGGTAGTGATCTACTCAATCAAAATTCTACCAGTCTGTAATAGATAGTGTAATAAACAATACTCATCACTGAATGCATGTGATGCCCAATTACTTGAATAGAAACTACTGAAAACATGGTGAGAGAATTTTATTGGCATAGTAAGGGTCAGGTTGGTACGCCAATAAAACCTGGGCAACGCAGGTTTTCACATGTTGGACCAGAGAAAAGCACAATAATGCCAATGAGTCCAATCATGCTCTTATCCGACAGCATAGTAATCTTCTTCTTGAAGCGTACAGACCAATGAGGCTAACTCAGGATCAATATCTGGGTCTAAGATCTACTCAGTCTCCTGCTTAAAATAATAGCTTACGAAAGGGACTCAGCAAAAGGGCCAAATCTCATTTTGTGAATAACATACTAAGGAACGCAGCTCACTCAACTACCCTAATGAGCTACTGATCATCGTTTTGTGTCTCTCCAGTTTTCCGCGTGGGCTGGTGTGCTTTACCTGTAGAAGTTGATCTCAGGATAATTGCCGTACTCTGATTTGCGGTTGTTGCGTCGGGGAAATGTGCAGAAGAAGGCATTGGCCAGAAGACAGGATATTTGCTCCTGAGACAGTGTCAGAGAATGGTTCATCTTTGACTTCAGTAGGGGAATTGGCTAGAAAGAGAAAATAAAATAAGAGACTAAAATCAAAACAGAGAACA
The DNA here is from genome assembly GCA_036023855.1 of Gadopsis marmoratus. Lineage (NCBI taxonomy): Eukaryota > Metazoa > Chordata > Actinopteri > Centrarchiformes > Percichthyidae > Gadopsis > Gadopsis marmoratus. Next base: position 5,429 of record JAVQJF010029425.1, on the reverse strand, counting down.
GAGTAAAGGTGTGGAGTCAAAGCCAAGAGACAAAAAATGGGAGGGACTGGAAATCAGAATGGGAAACATAGAGATGCATAAGAAACACGCAACGTTACGTGGGTGAAGGACTTTTGGTCGGAATGCAAATGGGGGTAGATAATTAGTTTAGCAATCTAGCAAGCAGAAGAGACAAGGAGAGTTCCATTAGGCAAATGGGTGGTACTGGTTTTCTTGCTCTCCCCCAGGTTCCTTCAGTCAGACACGGGGCCCATCTATCTTCACTGATTAGGGCTAAAGAGCCTCCCAAGGCTGCCCAGTTAGCAGATCAATACCAGCTCTAATAACACACACATTAACATTAGCCTTGATGCTTAATACTGCAAAACAAAGTGCACAGTCAGAAAGCTTCATTATCCAACTGCTACAAATGACTCTGGGGTTAAATCTGTAAAAGAAATTCCTTCCTTTAGTTAATCCTTGACGTTCCGCCCCCGGTATCTGTTTCCAGTAACAACTAAAGGGGTTTTCCTATCCTTCCCAGAGTGGGAGCTGAATTAACTTTATTAAATTAAATGGAGGACTCTGAAATAGATAACTGAATTACAAAAACACCAATCTTGGAACTGACGACAGAGGACAAAAATGAAGACAAATGTCAGTGACATTTAAAAGATCTGAGACATGGATCAGCTCCATTTACTGTGAATAAAAGAGAGGGACTCTGAGATTTGATGGCAGTGTTTCTCAAAATGTATTGCTCGGAGGAGGAATGACTAGTGTGGAAGTCCAAAGGAATAGACTGAATTTTTTAATTTCCTAAGCATAACACATCAGATGGATGACTGGACATGAGATGGACCTCTCCTCTCTGAGCCCTCTTTTCTAATGAAGCAGCTCTTGATGTGAACTAAAAAGGGGCATTCATTATATAGCAGTTGTAACTCATGAGCGTGTATAACAGCCACCATCTAAGCCTTTGCCTCTCCTCCCTGCTGACTGCACACACTTCACTTCCTGCTCCTATATGCCCGAACAATGCTGATCTCTTGACCTTTTAAACCCACTACCCACTGTATCGCAACAGCTCACCTTTCAGTTTCTCCACACATACTCCCACACACTGCGTACATATTCAAAAATAGTAAACTGCACTTACCATCTTGCAGAGGCGAAGAGCACTGAGTGCTAGGTCAGCCATAGCTGGTAGTACACCCTCAAACAGGTATCGGACCTCGCTTAGCTCAAGATTCTGGAGAGAGGGGAGAGAAAAAAAAGAGACATTCAGGCTATCTCTGTGGCGCTGACTGCATAGTTAGGCAGGCATTTACTCAGAGCCAGCAGTCAGAGTGACTGATTAAATCTGAAGTTTGTAGCACCACTGATTTTTTTAAATCAAAATGTATAGGTTTTTTTGTTTTATTTTTTAACTATTTTGTTTTTTGAGAGTAGAGTCAATTCCAGAAGTTTATATCTTATATTGGCAGCTACCTCTTTTTATTTTAAAGTAAATATACAGATATATTTCATTTTTTTTTTGTCCATTAGTTTCCCACATTTTTACATTCAAATTCCATTACTCCTTTTTTCTGGAAAACAGGTTACTTTATACTGTTACAGTTTTTGAACCTTTGTTTCAACAACATTACATTAACTCTATTTCCACTCTTCTGGTTCATCTGAAAACATAATGAAATGTCAACATGCAACTTCCTTTTCAATAATTGCAATCATTTCTTTTAGGGCTTAGTATTGTCTTGTTAAGCCAAAGAGACAGAATGAAAAATATGAGGAGCAGCCAAATGTTTAAATGGTCCAATTACTGTTTGAGTCTGATGCCATAACCTAATACCTGGATATCTAAGGAAAGATGCTCAGTTCTCTCACATCTAAAAAGAAAACTCAATGAAGGAAATAAAGGTTTAATGGTGTTTTAGGGTGAACTCCCACTCCACTGATATCAATAATCCCAACACTTCAGCGGTGAAAAAGGAAACAGAAATGCTGCAGAGCTACTCACTACACAGAACCTGTTTCAGAATAAACTACCATCAATCTGGGAGCAAGCCTGCCATGGCCAAGGCATCCATACTTCAGCCTATAGCTTACCTCAGCATCCATCTGCAATTCCCTCTAAAATAAACACCCAGTTATTCCATCATAGACCCAGATTTACAACGCAATCACTTATGAGTGTACTGGCTTCGGACTTCACTGTCATCAATCACTTGCCTTATTCTATCAAGGTGAGCAGGGGAGGTTGCGCTGATTAAATGGACCTTCTGGAGTAAATGCAAATGACCAGTTGTGGAGAGAGTAGCAGGGTGGCTTGATTTTCAACAGGAAGTCTTTGGTGGGTGATTTGGCCGGGGGGGCATTTATATGGCTGCAGAGCAGGTCTGACTAAATGCTGTCAGAAGTAATGAGCTGGCAGACCTCATAAAGCGATCCTGTGGGACTAATAGATGGTAGCTGGTGATGCGGCAGGATGAGGGTGGAAAGATGATCCCCCAGCTTTTCCACAGCTACAGCAGCCGGCCACAGAGGAAGCACACAGGTTACGCTGCACACACAAACTATACCTTTCACATCAATACACATGACAGACTGAGTTCCAGCAGGACAGTCAGGACTTAGTGCTGCACAGGCTAATGATCGATTACAGTGTGATCTTCCATCCATTCTGGTCTTTACAAGTTACTCTCATTTCCTGTCAACCCAACCTAAGCAAGTCTCGATTTCACATTTTCATTTAGATGTCTTGTGTTTTTAAATGCATTTAGTGTCAAACTCTTATATTATAATATTGCAATAATTTTTTTTAAATCAGTGTGAGCAAGATACAAAACAAGTGACAAAGCACAAAAGCGAGAGGGATAAAGTGCATTGTTTTGCTGCTGAATGTCCCAGCACTATTGGAGCATCAGCTGTACTCACTCCTGGACTACTTTCCTGCTCAGCCCTCCAACATTCATCAGAAAGTGACACAGTGACAGTTTCATTTGGCAGGGGAGAAACTCTAAGACAATTTACAGACAAGCCCTAATTTGGATAACTGTTTTTTCCCCCCCATATGGCTATTACAAGTTGAGCGGAGTGTCAATCACCGGCCCTGGGGCAATGTACCCTCTTGACAATTACCCCAGTGCTACACAAATGTTGCTCCAGATTTAATTAGGCAGTCTTGGCTGAGGAGCACAACAATTAGGTTTCAAACTTGCCACAAACTACAGCAAAAGAAAAGTGACACTTAAAAAGAGCAATGAGCAGAGAAGCAGTACAATTTATTTTGTCAATTGCCCAAAAAATGGTTAAACAATTCTGTGATTCTTCCCTACATTAGTCTCTGTGTGTGTGTGTGTGTGTGTTCATGTGTGTGTGTAAAAGATTGAAAAATAAATCACTTAGGATGGTGCACATCTGCTGTAGAATGGCAGCTGTTAATCATTCCTGCTCAATGTGTTGGCATGATGCTCTGAACGCTCCCTCATGCTGCATCCATCACCTGATAAAAATGTAACTGACAGGCAGCAGTCACAACCAGTAGGTATTTTGTATCTGTACACATGTATCTACATTCCTGCATCCCCTTTGCCAATTCTGCACGTATTATAAACTGTCTGAGTTCTACTTTTGATATTCAAACCATTACTTGTCCTTCTCCTGTGCGCACTGTATTGCTAAATGGCTCAGCAGGAAAGAAATGAAAAGAACAGGGGGAAGTACCGTTCTCATGGCGGTGAGTGGAAGGGAGTGTTTCTTGCTGGCTTTACTGAACATCCTTATAGATTTAATGGGAGCTTTTAATTAAATTGGATTAAGCTATAAAAAGGCTCGGACGGCTATTGATCTACCAAGCTCTCCGCTTTACTCTGAGAAATTATTTCAGATTGGGGAGGGGGAATCATTTTGGAATGGTCTGAATTTAGCTGAGTAATCAATGATGAGAACAGACAAACATCAGGTTCAAATGTCAATCTGACTGGACTGTAACAAGCATCCAGTGTTCCCACTTAATAGTAAGCACTCCATTAGAATAATGATCTTGCTTCTAATGGCTCCAACCAAGACATGAACTCATCCAGAGATGAATTTGACAATAAGCTACATGATTTACTAAATGTAGGTACCCAAATTAGGCTTCTAGCTGAATTGATTTTCTATCTATTCAAAGACTAAAAAATAACACTTTATTTGGCCACTTTTGGTTGACTGCCAGTTGACAGGCAGTACTACGAATACTGCATCTATAACATTTCAAGAAGATATTTCAGCTTGAAATCCTAAATTTCACCAATAAAAAGACAGGGAAATATCAATCCCACGTGGGAAGAAGTTTCTCTAACAACAGGTATGTAATTAGTCTAACTGTCTGAACAGAGGAGAAGTGTTAAAGGAAAAGGAGGAGGGAGACAGGGAAAAAAAGAAAAAGACATTTCCCTGGTTCACCTGCAACAGCTGCTGCCTCCATGCTCTGCGCTCATCTGTCCTAACTGTGTGATGCCTACTTGCTCCTGTGAGACTCCCAGGTACTGGGAGGGGACGACACACTCGGATGGGCTTGCAGCCAAACAGAGAAAAGCAAGCTCCCCTTGGGATAACAACTCTAGTTTATTTTCTGCTTTAGCTTCATTAAGGTACATTTTAAAGACATAATTAATGGTGAGTTAAACATACACTGCCATGTTTAACATGACAAAGTTCACACTAATATGGTGTTTACTAACAATTCTATTAAATTACAAAAATGAAAGCCTGTTAAGCAAATTAGAAATTAGAATAGAAACAAAAGTATTCTGTCTCTTTAAATGAGGTTTCCCACCCAACGAATTGGATTCAATTGGCATATGCTTCAAGTTCAGCAAAAGCATGATTAAGACATGTTTTTAAGCTTTAGGGAAGCTGTTTTAATGCTCCTGCTTTATCTTTTGTACAAGACCAGCTTATAAAAATCAGGTAACACTTTTGGACAGCTTACCTCAGTGCAAAGAAGGTTCAGGGCAGTGAAGTCCCATTTCTTCGCATGGGTTGTGTTATATCTCAATATTGCATCCTGAAAAAGAGAATAAGGAGTTATTTGTACATAGAAAACTAGTTTTTGATATATGAAACTGTATGTCAGCAGATTAACAGAAGGTTTAATGCACAAACATGTTTAGAATCACAGATTACAAGTCTTGTTTTAATACAAGATGTAGAAAACTATATTGTTGCAAAGTCTGCCACCATGTGGTTGTTTATGGAGCATGTTTTATATATTTGAAACTGCTGTGACAGCTCAAATGAATAATGTATGAACAAATATTGTCCAGTATAAAAAGGCATGCTGGTCAGATGATGGATGTAATGCGCAATTTTGTTGCTTGTTAACATAAAGTGAAGGGAGAAGAAGACAATTAGCTGTTTTTCTAGGTTTTGGTGGTTCATGGGTGTTGGAAAATGTCTAAAAT
>JAVQJF010029420.1:0-33464 GCA_036023855.1 Gadopsis marmoratus | reverse complement strand
GTTTGTCAGTTCATCGTTGTGTGCATCTTGTGCGTGTTTGTGTGTGTGTGTGTGTGTGTGTGTGTGTGTGTGTGTGTGTGTGTGTGTACGTTTGCCTCCAGACGGGGCAAATTGGACTTGAGGGTTTCACTTCCAATCACATTTTACAAGTGAGCACTTGCACAGGCAAACACTAAGGCATGCACACACACTCAAACACACAGAAGGGCCTTGGGGTTTTGGCAGTTGGTCTATCCATCTAGCAGGGTGAGCAACCAGTCAGCCGTGGATGACAATGCAATCAACTGTCATTAGAGGGATGCTGGCTGGCTACACACACACACACACATACACACAGAGAGAGAGAGAGTACAGCTACCCATAATCCACTAACACCTGTCAGTCACAAGTGAAAAACTGCACACTCTGATATTAAAAAAATTCCAGTGATTACATGACAAAACTCTAATATTTAGACCATGTAAGGTGAGAAGTACATGAATATAACAATTAGAGCTGAAATGATTTGTCGATAAATCAATGAGACAAGCAACAGGAAAAATAATTGGCAACTATTTTGATAATCAATACATCCTTAATAATATATATAATATCAATATAAGATAACTGTGAATCAAATATCTTAAGGTTTTGGACTGTAAGTCAAACAAAATAAGACATTTCAGGTTTGGTGCCCCATGCGTCTATCCCTGCATTTTAAGATGGGACCCCGGAGTCTGTGAATTACATTTTTGTACTATTTGACATGTCATAGATTAAACATATTCAGCACCTTACTATATCAATTGACAATGACAACAATCATTAATTGTAGCCATAAACATAATTCATGTAAATACAGTTAAAAAAACAGAGACATACATATGAACATAAATAACAAGCACAGAAAAACACACGAGCACAACCGCTTCTGTCCTCTGTTGGCAGTTAATCTTCTGATGCAACCACAGAGCAATACCAGTACAGAACTAGAAGTGGATGCCTTAGTTGACCCAGAACAGGTTTCATGTGCCAATTCTCCATCCTGTTGGTGCTCCTTCTGCTGTTTTAATTTTTTTGAAAGTCAATGAAGCTATTTAAATCAGAAATCTTTACAAAGTGTATCTTCTTGTTTCTAATGCATTTTTAGTAAATAACAAACATAAAGATTGATCACAAAGAGTTACAAGTGACAGAAAGTAAAGACCTCGTTACAATGCAGTGAATTCAAATTTTAAGTTTAGACATTCTTTTCGAAAAAGCTTAGTTTTCAGGAGAGGAAAATGCCAACTTACTACAGATATTTTTTAAACACACACGCTCACCAAATATACCAGACTGCAGTCCTCTCAGACTCACTTGGGGCCTTGACGGCATCTTTCCCATAGATCAGCTTAGTTAAGTGGCAGACATTCACAGCAATGGTTATTGTAGCATGTGCATAATCTACTACCTCTTCCCAGAGACAGATATGGCAGTGCGTGTGAGAGTGCCTCTGTGTGTCAGTGTGTACTAAGAAGCGAGGAGGGGTATGCCAAGTTAAGCACAGCAGGGGCCCGCCATAGCACTCACGCCAACAGTTTGACAACATCTTAGAAACATCTATTCACTTGGGATTTCTCTCCAGTCTTTAACAACTCTGAGCCCATTACTGTTGGAGAGGGAGAGCACGCCTGACAGATAGAGGCAGCAAGAGGAAGACAGAACGGAGATGGATGGAAGACTGAGAAGGAGGGAAGAAATCAAGTGAAAGGCATTGAGAAGGATGGAGAAACGGTAGTGGAGATGCAAAAAAGATTCACAAGACAGAAGAGATCTAGAAAAGGAGGTAGGGAGTTGGGGGCAGTGGCCGAGTCTGCAGAAAGAAAAGGAAAGGAGGAGTAAAGGAGAAAATGATAAAAATGCAGAGAAACAGACAGAAATAGAGCAAAATAATGAGGGTGAGCAAAGGAAAGACCTATAGCATTATAAGAATAAGTGGGGGTATCTCAGTGAAAAATAGCAGGCAAGCTTAGCTGAAAGTGGAGCAGGAATGATGAATGCTGTGAGGCCAGCCAACCGCTAATTTGGATGGCAGAAGTTTGCTTCTACGGGGCAAGAGGCTGGAGTCAATCTGTCTCTCTTACATCTGATCATAAAGACACAGTGGGTGCACCTGGGTCCAAACAAGGGCCCCTCTCTTCGACTGAACCAGGAAAACAAACAGCCAATTACATATCTGCTTACACTGAGCAAAATAAAAAAGGCACACTTTTCCATTGGCCAGTGTTAATATACTAGAAGTGGTCAATATATTGTTAAAACCAAAGAGCAGTGGCAGTTTTGTAAGTAAAGGGGGTAGGACATGTGGGAGGTTAGTGTGTGGACTGGAGAAATAAATACATTCTGAGCTATTAAGTTTCAAAGATAAGAGGGCGTGTAGGGCGCAACAGAGGAAAGTAATAATAAACATCTGGCAGTGGATTCCCTGCGATTTTAAATGTGCATTAAGTTTGATTTATCGATGTACATACAGGCAGAGGATGGAAACCAGGCCTAAATAGATTTTTGCCATTACACGTCTCACCTTGCATAGATAGGATGATTTGAAGCCTCAGGTTCGTGCAGTAATTGGGGCCAATCACTAGTCTGCAGCTCAGACAGAAAACCATTATGATCATCAGTGCAGGCATGAAAAGATATTTCACACAGTGAGAGAGGGATTATTAGAGTCAAGGGCACAAAAGTCAGTATGTTTGGTAGAAAGAAGGGCCTGGAAGGTTACTGACTGACAGAGTAATATACCAATGATTTCACCTTTACCACATACCTCAGAGTGAAACACGGAGGCTCCATCACTTTCTAGATAGAGGCCAGCATAATTGCCTTCTCATTATAAACACGGATTGACTGTTCACATATGAAGTTAGCATTTAAGGGGGTTAGGGATAGAGGAAAGTCAGAACTTGCAAACTAAAAGTGACATAGTTACAGAAACGGGCACACTATATTATATAGTGTCCATCATTCAGCTTAGCTCTTCTGCTTGAAAGGAGTATTCCAGGCCTGACCTGACCTACAGGGGGTAACAATGCAGGTAGAGCTCAGGCACTTCAGAAAATTGTTATTGAGGAAACATGGCATTAGCAGAAACTAAATACAGAGACGATTATATAATGTACCCCACCATTCTTTTCCAATGTATTATACAATGTATGTTTTGCTAAAGCCAATCATGTCATCTTTGTCTCTGATGTATGGCATTTTTACTTTGCTACGACATACTATTCCTGAACTGGTATTAAATATTAAGCAGCAAAATTAGCCGTAAGAGATGGGCATGGTGTCATATGAAAGATAATCCAAAGAAAATTATTTAGTGTGCACACAATTATTCCCATAAACAAGATTAATATCCTACTAAACTTCCATAAACGTCTCATTGTACATACTGTATACATTGACACCACAAACACCTGAGCAACAGCAGCAATGCAACAGCTCTGTAATAAATCCTACCTTTCTCCGGCTTGATATATACACTTTTGCTGTGTCTAGAAGGTGTTGACTTAACTCTCAAGCTCGTACTTTTGAGGTTTGCACTCTACAATTTGAATACAATATGATATAACCCACAGCTGAATCAATGCCTCTCTGACACTAATGTCAGTAAAACTGAATATCAAGACCTTCACAAAGATGGTATTTGACAGGACTACTGTACAGTATTTGGTTATACAGGTGTTTGCGTTATGTTGTGTTTGTACCCTGTATAAACTGTATGTACAATTAAATCCAATTTACATGTGAATATATCATGTTTTACTGAACATTATGAATAAAGTTGTGATAGTGATGAGTAAAATAACTTTGTCTGAATGCCTTTAAAAAAAATAAAATTCTGCATTTCTGTAAACATGCCAGTAACTGGTTTGTAATGGGTCCGTTTCTGTTTTACTTACACAATTCCTATGGCAGAAAAAAACAACAACTTCATCTTCAAGTTGTTAACAAGCTATGACACATTTCTATTCAGACAGAACATTTTGGTAGTGTTTGTCGGGTAAACGTGACATGACAAAATGCTTTCTTATCTCCTTCCCTCTGACACAATCATAAACTAAATTATGTGGAAACGCATGTATTTACATAATAACCCCTTTGCATGTTAAAAAATAAAAACTGGACAGATCTACTGAAATACATATATAATTAAAAATGTTGGCCAAATGTATTGATTCTTTGTCATTTCCAATTCTCCCAGCTCTTGGATACATCCCACAATGATTTGACTATGAAAACATTTAAACTATGACAGGAGCTCACTAAAAATGATTGGCCTTTACTGAAATAAAATAATCCAAATATCAAAATGAAAATGGAAGATTGTGTGTGCATGTGTGTCTGTGTGTGAGAGCGTATCTTTCTGTGCCTCAAAGCCAACTGTCAAAATCATGCACACCATGGTAACCACAGTCAGTTCCCCATTTCACAAAAGTAACAGACTAGGCAAATATTGACACACTATTTCTCTGACATTACAAATGTGATTATATTTGCTGTTTGCCCTAGGAGATGGCAGTTTATATTCAATGAGTTGTGTGCCCCTCTGTGCATGAGTGCGTGTGTGTGTGTGTACACATTGAATTTTAAAGTTAAAAAATAGGCCATGGGAAGAACATGCATCAATTTGCTGTGTACACAAAAGAATGTGTTAGCAGACTGTGAAGGATCCAGAAATGTGTGTGTAAGTTCGCGCGTGTGTGTGTGTGTGTGTGTGTGTGTGTGTGTGTGTGTTTTCATTCTATTTCTCTCGCCTGTCACCTGGAAGAGAGACAAAGAAAGAGAGAGGCAGAAGGGTAAAGAAAAAAGTAGGTGCCACCTGTATGTAAAAGCTCACCTGTATTGACTGTGAATTGTGGCAGATGGAGCTTTAACCTAAATAAAAGTGGAGGTGGAAGCTGAGGGGGGCTGTGGTCTGTGGTAATTAAAGAGACAATGCCAAAGCACTACTGTTGATTTGGGGTAAGGCTGCTCACTGAACTAAGCTGCACAAAGATTCTCATGTTTCACAGATATAATAGCAAACACCCAATAATCTTCACCAATCCTGTTCTGTCTGCTAATTTGTCATAGCCCCACAGTTGAGGTCTAAGGTCAGATATACACTGCAACGGAATTAATACAACACTTGGGAGGAAAAAGACAGTTGGTCTCAGTGTTGTATAACGCCCCCTCTGGGTGCTTGGAGGTGTTGACAAAAATTGTTCAGATTGAATAGTAAGCCTTCTTCATTTTGTCAGGCATAATGTAGAGTTCAGTCCTGAGTCAGAAATTAAAACTGTCCCATATGGAGGTCCCTGATAAAACATGCAATTGTATTGTAAGTATTTAAAAAACTATAAACTATACTGCAAATCAAGTTACTGTGCATGACTTTCCTTGGCTTGTTAGAATGAAAAAGCTCCACATACAGCCATTTTCAGACATGGAATACATACCATCACTGGCTTCATCTGTATGTTATAGTGATGGCATTTTGTCAGTCAGATATAGGTGACTTTTACATTAATGTACCTTCATTCAGCCATAACAACACATGTACAGAATGAGCTGCGTACCTGAGTGATATTTGTCACCCGGTGCATGAGAGGGAGCGGGCAGCCAAGACAAAAAGAGAGAGACACAGAACCGCAGTGAGTTGGAAAAGTGAGGAAGAAGAGCGTTTACCGTTCTCTCACAGGCTGCATCACTGATGGATATTAAAACTTATTTTTCCATTGAAAACTTAACTAATGACCTTCATGAGCGCAGTGAAAGTACAGACACAGTTCAGTTAGAAATTTCACTTTTTAATTATTTAATGTTATTGATATCGAATTCTGCTGCTTGCTTTATAATATCCGAGCACTGAACGTCAGAACGTTGAGTTGGGACTCCCAATTTAATTCACATTTGCTAAATGCTGTATATAAAGCGCTTTACTGCATAATCATTTGTTCATCCCTGCAGTTGTCATGAATGATGAACATTTGAAATGCATGGAGAGATTATTTTTAAGGGCATTTTTAACAGCTTCTGCTCTGGTCGTACTGCAAGGGCAAAAATATTTTTTATAGACTGATCTGACATGAAAAGATGGATCGTTAAATTGGCTTTCCCAGTGTTTCCTAGTTTATTAAGCTGACTTTGTGCATACGAGATGATGATTGGTGATTTATTGCAATGATCTTCGAAGGCGGTACATGACGTGCATTTAATCTCTCTCTCTGAATGTTTTACCTTGTGCTGCTGCAGCCTTTACATTAATCCAACAGCATTCAATTCAGACACAAATGCCGCGTTGTGTTATAGGCCCGACATAGTAATATTGCCATTGGGACTTTCACGTAAATGCGACCAGGGTGCTCATTCAAACATGAGACCGACACGTTGAATTTCTGTCAGATTAATGTGCAAGACGTGCATGTCTGAAAGGGGGCTAAAGCTTCTCTTAAATCCCTTTTACCGTGGGCACCCTGTTCATTATCAGTTTGAGCAGTTTGTTTATCAACTGAAGGAAAGAAAGGCCCGTTATTGCGTAGTGGAGAGCACTGACCTACGTGTTTGAAGGGCAGATAAGTATGTAACTCTCAGATGTACTGCATGTACTAGATGAGTGTGGTGTGCAATGAGTCTGCATATCCTCAGTAAGTCTATCTAATTCCTCAAGAACTGTTAACAGCCCGCTTCAATGCTTATTAGCTTATATGATTAATTAGGTCTGTAAAGTTCAAATGAATATCTTGAAGGAGCTCAATATAGAAAAGGTGTTTCTGTTCTGAAATAGAGAACCTACAAAACAGAAAGGAACCTTTAGATCATTACTATTGGGAGAGGAAGTGATGATGCAGTGTGGGAAATCTAGCCAACTGCTCAACCTCAAGATATGCGACTGCAGACACAAACACATAATTGTATTATCTCCGTGCTAACGGCGTTTGCACGTATAAAAGCATGTTGCCTCAGCTTGTTATTGCACCTAATAACCTTTTCGCATATTTACGCTCCACATGTAAAGTGTCCTAATTGGATTAATAGTAATAATTAGACCTTCCTCTGCTCTTTTATTTCTGGGTGGAATTGAAACAATTTAGGTCATCTGGCCCCTTATTCCCAGATCCAAGCTGTGGGACATGCAAATCAGATGCAAATGCCAATGAAAAGTGAAAACTAGTTATGGGCCCGGGTAATAAATACTGAATTTAGCCTCTTGGCATTCCAAAAACAGCCAGTTGGGGTTCATATGCAAATGGTATGCAAATAGTCCAGACGCAGAGAGCTTTTATTTTTCTGATACAGAGAACATGGGGGGGGGGGGGGGTCCTGGTGGCTTAGTAGTAAGCAGGGGCACATAACATGTCCTTATGATGTTGTGGGTTTGAAGCCAGCTCATGTTGCCATCCCCAGACTCTCATACCTTTATATTCACTCTCCAACTTTCACACACAGAAGGGGTAGAGTGGGTAGACAAGTGGAAAGACAGAAGAAAAGATGTACAAGACATTAGATTAGAGGAAGAAGACATGGAGACGAGGAGAATGGGAGGCATGGCATGTAATTTCAAAAGTAAACCCCAGCCACTGCTGGCTGCTGATTAGAGGATCAGTGTGGAGATGAAGGTAGAGGGAGAAAGACAAAGACTGGAAGAGATACAATTTGAGTGTGGGAAGGAAGCAAGGTAAATAAAAAGAGAGAGAAAGATTGGACATAAGTCCATAAATAGAAAGATGAAGAAACCAAAGAGGAAAAAGAAAGGACCTGATGACTTTGAGAGAAGAAAAAACTAGAAAAGTTGGAAAGCCATAAGAAAGATTCCCAGTGAGAGACTGAAAGACACAGATACAAAGAGAGATGTATAGGAGAGTGTCTTTGAAAGTGTTGAGAAAAAATTTAGGAAAAAAAAATAGACAAAAACACACATTTACTCAGTTTGCTGATTTAGCTTGTTCCTTAAAAAAATGATGGGAGAAAGGGTAGATGTAGCAAACTAATCTGAAGGAAACACATTGTGCACGCATAACACATGATAAGCTTAGTGGACCACATTGTTCAATTGGCAACATCTCCACAAATTACATGCATCACAAGCACGTGCACACACACACAAACCATGCTACATCTCCACCTGCTGTTTCACCATATTAGAAATAATCACTATAATGCTCTTAATTGAAACCCAGCGTTGCCCTGAACACATCACCTGATCTCTCTACCTGCAATGCCACCACATTCAAATGAACACTGCAAAGCTCTTAATCACAGCCTCTACCCTCCAACACACACACACACACACAGGCTTATTGCTGATGTGCTTAGCACTGAGCAGTGAAAGGATTGTGGATGTTGGCAGGTAGACTGGTGATAGAGAGGCTGTTCTGCTGTATGTGGACCTAAACATCTTACACACGTCCACTAGCTAGTCTATTTTATAGCCTCTGAATGCATTTATATAGACAGTCAATTAGTGCGGCAGGGTGAGCTTCTGCATTTTAAACTTCTTGTATTTTGTTTACCCTAATGCTGCTCATCTCTTGTGATTGTGAGAACGCTGAATGTAATACCTGTTAAGAAAAGATAAATTCAGAGACATAGCGGTATAAAGATATAGCACACAAGGATGCCAAGAGTCCAAAAGATGTGCATGGGTCTTAAGACTGGAGGAATCAAGCAAAAATAAATCTCACATTCATTACAATATGCTGTAAATAAATAAAGGATACTCCAACTGAGTACCTAAAAGGCTAAAATGCCTGACCAAGACCAATTTTTAGGTTAATCGTCTGATTTTACCAGTTATATGAAAATGGTGTTATCCATACCCTTTCACTTTTCCGTGAGTGTAGCATAGTATTTTCACACCTCTTCTGAACTGCTAAGCCTCATTAAAAATGCATGTTCTCAATCTTGCTGTTTCAAAATGTTCCAACATCACATTTGAACAAAAGAAATTACAGTATTTAATAAAATCTGATTTGTGAGCAATTGCAACAGGCATCAATGGATAATCCTGTGGAAGCGTTTTAATAGTACAAAGCAGCCTATGGCATCTGTGTGTGCGAGTATTTGTGCACGCGTACATGCTTGCTTGCCTCCATGCATCTGTGCATGAATATATTAGCTAGATGGGGCAGACATGAAGCCAAATCCCAGAGAATTTGCATCCTAATTAATAAATTATTACAAAGTGGAACAATTTAAATTGAATAAAATCGTAAATAATTGAAGTCTTTGTTCATAGTCAGTGTTAATAATGGGTCCGCTTTTCCCAGAGTCAAAAATAAAATAAAAAACTGGAAATATTAGGACAAAAGGGCAGGAAAATCAGCAGTAAAAATAACAGGCCTAAAAAAAAGTGGCAAGGGCAAGATAGAGAGCAGGGGTGGGGGTTGTACACAGACAAAAAAACATGTGCACGCACGCACACACACACACACACACACTCCCTGTAACAAATTCCACTGAAAACAGATGGCACCAGAATTATCTGATGTCCTGTCACTGTCTTTTTATATGCTAATCCAGCTCCTACACACAACCGAGTCTCTTTAATCAGATATCGGGTCAGAGAAGCTAAATCAAGCTGAGACAATCATGCTGCTAGCGTACTACAATATACTGAGACAGTCAGACAGCACTGTATCAATGCACTTAACGACATGAGACTTGGGCAACGTGTGGCGTTAACATAGCAAGGCTTTCAGCACTTCAATAGGCTGGTAAATTGAAAAAAGTGTTTCTGCAACACACCTGAATTTTTAGCACCATGACAAACTTTCTTTGCACAATATTGACGTATTCATCACTATTTCCCAGCCGTCATCCTGTCACTCAACGAGCATTGTTACAGCAGGAGCCTT
This sequence comes from Gadopsis marmoratus, assembly GCA_036023855.1. Classification (NCBI taxonomy): domain Eukaryota; kingdom Metazoa; phylum Chordata; class Actinopteri; order Centrarchiformes; family Percichthyidae; genus Gadopsis; species Gadopsis marmoratus. The sequence continues at coordinate 23,607 of JAVQJF010029420.1, read as the reverse complement.
GTTGTTTTCTGTTGAACCATCTGCTTCACAGTAAATCTGTTGCAAAGTGAAGGCAATGATAGGTGTGCTGGCTTTTACTGTAAGGCCACCTCTGAGACAGTGACTACCAGAAAACTAACATTACCAAAAGTTGATCTAAAAGTAGACGTTTCCTCCGTTTCAGTTCAAAAAATGTTTCTCTGATAAAGCACAAAAATTTGAGATCAGAAAATGACTGCTAATACTTTGCAGATCATTTGTAGTTTGATTTGTGAGCAACAAGATGAAGCGGTGAACTCATTAGATGAAAAAGTTGCAAACTTCCAACATGCGAAATTCCAACCAATGAAGACAAAGACATTGTTCCGTGTGTAGGTTACGGACATACAGGGCAATATGTCCACAGCATGGGCTCTGTTCTAGTGACCTAAACAACAGAAACAAACTTAAATATGTGTTTATCTGTTTTAAAGGTAAGGGCAGATTTGTGTGGGGCTGATAAATGGTGTGTTACTCCTTGAGCTATTCCCCAGGCCACCCATTTTCTCCCTTTCTTTTCACTTTCCAATGTATATAGTCTAAGAAACGATAAATATTCACAGTATTTCATTTATAAACTCAGGATGCAGAAGCATCACTGATATGTGACCAAAAAACAGGCAAAATGAAGTTCAGAAATACAGGCTCGTCATACCACTCTTGGTCAACCATTGATCAATTATGAACCAGTCTCATGACGACAGGAGTACAGACACATTCAAACTGCAACTGTACAATAAGTCAACACAACAAAAGGCTGAAAAACCATGCACACACACAGGAGTTAGCAGGGGCCTTTTGAGGACCGATTTATTGAGTTTATTCTTGGAAACCGCACACGCACACACACACCATCATCAGATCATATATCAAAAGGCAGTGTCTGTCTGGAAGATTAGAAGAGCCATCTGTCTGCCATGTGGAAAGCCTCAGATTATCAATAAACTTCACACACACTTCTGTATGTGCATGTATCTGTGTGCTTATGTGTTTGATCCAGCCACTGAGTATGGAATGCAAATGAGAGAGACAAAAACAGAAGCACAGATTAAAAAACTAAGAGTAACAATAGGGTTTTTTTTAAGTTTAGGTTGAAATCCACCATGCCCATAAAGCATTTCCTGGTGGCTTGGTCCAAATACTACAAAATAAACACATTGGCACATTTTAGGGACCAAAAAAAAACAACATAAATTTTCAAACACAACCAGATGGCCAGGAAATGACTTGTGGCCACACATAATACTTAATCAATACATAGCTACTGATGTCGTTCCTGGCTAAACATTACCTGTATTTACTTTATTAACTTTCCACTGTAAGATAGGATGGGTGAATAAAAGTGAGAGCCTCAAAGACAGAAAGCACAAATAAGAGAATCAAAAAATACAAATTAACTATAAGTGGGTGACTCGATGGAAAGCGGGCAAAGGTTTCTGTGCAAATTCAAGCACAATTATTACACATCTACACCCTGCATTGTGGACAGTAGAGAAGCTATTAGGCCTATAACCTGTGTATGACCACACACACTCACGTACATATACACACAGTTCAATCACAATATTCAATCACAATTTCTATCTGGTCAAGCAAGGTCCTGCCGATGCTTCCAGTTAAGTCATCTTTTCTGCTTGGTGATCAAGGTTACTTTGTCTGATGATGATTCAAATTAAACCCACTGCTCAAATCATCCGAGGCTTTTAAATCCACTTTATCTAATATCTGTGCTCTCGCATGGAAATCTAGCACATAGCTGATTCATTTATATGTATGAAGGAGAGATCAGACAGACACATGTAGAATTAATTTATTACAGCACAGACACACCCAAGCACATTCATATACACTGCCTTGTATTTAAATACTAGGGAGGACCCCTTTTAACCCTCCTAATCCTCCCTTATTCCTTTGCTCCAATTTCTGGCTGGTCCTCACAAAACTCAGACAACACACAAACACTTCTCTCTTCACTCACAGGTAGCCAGGGCTTTCATTTCAGCAGGTGGCCTCATATGAACATCCACACACAACAATACAGGTCACCCCTGCCTTCCATTTCAGCGGGTGGTCAGCGAGTAATGGCACTGATGGCTGAACATTGGACACTCAGACAGAAAGCAATGGTTATCTTCCAAAACAACACAAAAAGGGCCAAAGGGAAGAGAAGGAGAGTGAAAGACCTCAAAGAGGGCCTTGAAAAGTCATGTCCTTGAATGGCTAACTCTCAATTTCTTTGCTTTTTATCCATGTCACCCACACACTTTCTCCACCCACACCAACAGTCTGGCATGCCACGTTAATTACTAATGTCTTTCAAGCTTTCATTTCCTCTACATGAGGGAAATTACATTTGTTTTCCTTATTGAGTCAAGATGACACAGAAAACAAAGGGGAGAGGACAAATTAGAAGTGAGAAAGGATAAAAAGTCTCTTTCAGCTTGTAAAATAACAGACAAGCTAATTATTCAAAAGCAGAGAAAGTGACAATGAGTTGTCAAATGTCAAGTAATATAGATCCTCTTGCTTTGGTCTTTTTAGCTCTACTGTCAAGGAGTCCGACACAATATTGAACTGTTTGTCCTCCAAGAGAGGAAAGCTAAGGGAGTCCCTGACATCGCTCCACTGAACAAATGAAGACATGTCATTGTGTAAAGACATTGACATTTTGAAATTAGGACCGTTTGTATTGTCAAATTATGGTAATAAAACTCAATTTGTCCTGTGGTGACCCTAATTAACACGTTGTTTGCTCTGTCTATCTGTCACGGCAAGTCTCAATACAACTTTATAGCTCTAGGTTGAAGAAGGGATGATAAAAAGGAAATGCTGTTTCTCAGTAAACTGACGAGCTGTGAGTTCTGTCACCATGATGTCACATGTCTAACAAAAAGACAGGTGATATTCTATTTTAAATTTATTGTCAACAAATCCCATGAAAAGACCAAAACCAGCCATTAATGTCTTTAATATTTTCTTGGTAGTTTCTGAACAACAATGGAGCTCTATAACACAGAAGCATAAGCGTAAAGACATTTAAGCATTGGTTACACAGGCTTCACTTTTTAGTAACGTTAATTTTTGGTTTTGGCCTTGTCAAACAATTTCTTGACAAGAAGAAAAATATAGAACATCACCAGACTTATTCTTGAACCACCACTTTGAGCCTTTTACTGTGCTTCTGTGACATACAAAACTAAATCTGATGAGACTTTTAAATCTTAAATAGAATGTTATCAAAAACAACCTGTTTTTTATTGTATATATTTAATATTGTATATTAACATTTAATATTATAACATCATAGAGCAAGTAATAGTAATGTTTACCAAAATTGCAACAATCAATGCTTAATTATTTTGTTAAACATTAAAATAGCCAGTATGTAAAACTTAAGGTCTATAAGCCTACTATATGTGACTATGTTAGTGGGACACATCTAATTTTATTAAACAAAAAGTCTCAACCTTTTAGGTATCACAGTTTCCCAAGAAATCACAATGGATATGTTGGGCAGCTCCCACGACTGGGCGCTGCCCAACATATCCACAGGCATGTCATGTTGCCTACTGAGCAGCTCAAGTTGAGATGCTCGGGGTTAAACGCCTTGTTAAATGGCACCTGATGCAACTTACTGAAGAGGAGGGAAAGCATGTGTCGACATTTTGGCCTGAGAATCAAACTGCATTATACAGGCCATTAGCTTTTATTTTTTGCCATAAGGCCACCCCTGCTGCCAGAAAGTGTCATCTCCCTGCTTTGATTTAAGGCTCAACATAGTGGATGTGAGCAAAACATGGCTTCACCCCTCATCTCCTTTCCAGACAACCCAAAACTATCCTCCTTGTTTCCTAGTCTTTTCTTCAATCCCCTCCACCCCCACGTCTTTCCCTTGGCTCTTTCCTTATCCCAATACACACATCCCCTCCATGATATTCCCATTATATCCCTTCAGGGTATTCCCAATCCCGATGGAATGCGGGCGGTATTCCTGGGATAACAGGGGGTTGACTGGCTGGCTGGCTTCTGCTGGGAATAGGGAATATGATTCCTTCTTCTAGAGGGAAGCAGCAAAGGAAAGTCCTACCGAGCTTCTCCCTTCTTATCTCTAGCTTTCTTCATCAGAGAGGAGGGGAGACTGGATCTGGACAGAGGGGAGACTGGATCTGTTTCCTAACCCCATTATTCTTCCTCTCCTACCTTTGCTGCTTCTTTCTGGTTTTAAGAAACACTGGTGAGATATCAGCACCCTTTGGGGACTCAATTTGTTCAGTTTCTTTGTTATTTCTCAGAGGAACAAGGAGTGGTCTCTCTTTCAGTCGACTGTAATTCTGTTTCCTTGCTCCTAAACCTCACATATGGGAAGTGCTACTAGCAATAAGGGAGATCTTTCTATCCTTTGAGAATTTAGTGCCAGGGAAGAATAATCATTGTTCCCCTCCTGCAGTGCCTTACTATCACTAGTGGGCAACAGACACAATTGATGTTGATTTAACATTAACTATTTGTGACTCAATTAGTAACGAGGGATGTAACAACGTGTGTTGTTAGCAATGTTAATCAAAATAAATGCCAAAAAGGATGACACCAATAAATCCTGATGGATTTTGTGGTTTCCAAATGCCATTACAATGTCTTGCTGTAATGGTTGTTCTCATCAGGTCAGTTTATGACGCTGTCAAAATTCCTTTCCTCGGAGTAATCAATGGATAAGATTGAGCAGTGATCCCTTCTCTCCTCAAGCTGTCCCGTTTTCCTTCTTCCCCTTTATCCATAGTTCACTCAAGGGAACCTTAAGGCAGGAATGGCTGGGGTCCCTAATCCCATGGCCTCGAAATGGTTACTGGGCTCTGCATACACGTGGGTCACCTTGTAGGATCGCCAAAGCACACGCACGCACACACGCACGCACAGAGCTTGGGATCACTCTAATTTCCTGGTCTCTAAATGGTTACACTTGACTGCCCAGACTCATGGGTCCATTTGTAGGACTTTAAATGAATTCAAAGCACATATACATAAATACAAAAATGATTATGTGTGAACCCAGGACTGGAGTTGTAATAATTATTTACCAGTGTCAATAACTACTGAACTATTCTTACAAAGAATAATAAAGATAATAAACACAAATGCCATTAAGTACTTGTTTTGTGTGATTGCAAAATCCCCAAGGACAGCACCTGTTTAGCAAACAACAACTTTAATATTCAAAACTGTTTGATGCTTGTGTCGCCATATTAATATTTACATGTCCATATTTACATATTAACAGCCTGTCTACCTGTCAAATGTCTGCTCTGGAGTGAATTATATTCAAGTGCACACACAGTTTATAAAAATGTATTTCTAGAAACACATACTTCTGTAGAACCATGTATATTTAGTTCCTAATTTAGTTTAATTGTTCTTTTTTTTCACTACTATGCTGCCAACTACCATTTCCCATTTGCTTAACCTCTTTCCTTATGTCTCTCTTGTCGTCTGTCATTCCTCAAACCACTCCCATCTTCTATCTTTATCTTTCTCCTGTATGTTATTCCTCCATCTATCCATCTCTTTATTTCCTGTTTCTGCAGATTTGTCAGAGTCTATTTCGTTTTCCCTGGCAGTGTATCGCTCTCCCTGTTCGCCTCCCTTTTTCCAACCATCGCTGCGGCTGAGTTTGGCTTCAAGTGCATATGTCTCTGTCGGCTGTATCCTTCATCCCAGCACCCTCCTCCCTTCCCCGCTGACTCTTCCCCTCGTCTTTCCTTGCATCGCTTTCCCCTTCAATCTTTTTCACCCCTTTTCCTCTCTCAATCAGCAACGTGGGACTGTCTAACACACACAGTTGCGAGATACCAGAAAGACAGAGCGGGCATACTGAGTGTTTCTCACACGCATACGCACACCAGGTGATATGTCTAATCTTGCAGACTGACGGCTGTCGAAAACTGAACCGTCTCTCACACACTTTCCCACCACGTCTGCAACTGTGTGTGAGAAGAGCAAATGTGTGTGTGAGCTGGCTGTGTGTGCTAACGTGTCTGGGTGTGTGTGTGTGTATATGCGAGAGGTGGAGTCAGAGAGAACATTGTAAGTTTTCATTGGCTATAACATTGCGGCGTGTAACGTTGCATAGCACACAGTCAACCAATCAGAAATCCTCACACACTCTGTTTTATGAATGAGACGGCATGTATGCGAGGTACACACACACACTCAAGAGTGAGAATACTCTACAGTGATGTAATACAATCACAGAGAGCAGCAGCAGCGCTGCAGTATGAGCTGAATCAGAACAGGTCAACAACGTTTCAGCCTAAATGTCTTAAGATTTGATATATCCTGTAAAATGCAGATATTTGGACAAAGTAAAGAAATTCATGTAATGGAAATGTCACGTGTTTCATGCCAGTAAAATTAATGTATATATTCAATTAGCAAACAGCTGTATGTTTTTCTTCCTGCCATGTAACATGGAATACAACATTAAGTGCTTAATAAAAATAAAAAAACATAATAAGATTGCTAATCCATCGGATATTCTTTCAAAGCCAATGATGCAATTCATATCAATCAAAATTTCAAAGCATTTCAATGTCTAAAATGGCACAGTAACATTACATTGTATGTGACACCAGTGGCATTTTCTATCCACAGCAACAACTGCAATACCTGCTGATCACTAAAGTCCTCATACCATTTTTTCGAAACAGCTCACACCCTCTCTCTGAAGCTCATATCCTCCAACTGTCTGTGTCCAAACCAGGAACTGAGAACGCCTGATTTGGCTGACATTGTGTACTAGGGAGTAATTTTGCCTAACCGGTATGTAAAATCCTAACTGAAGTGATGTGTGTGCGGCTGGCTGGCAGAGAGGAGATTGGGAGGGGAGGAGAGGAGAGGAGAACAGCCAAAAACAATCAAAATATCCTGGTGTGACTTTCCATGAAGGGTGTGTGTGTGTGTGTGTGTGTGTGTGTGAGCATACACGCCTTTCTATGAAGTCACTATTTGGCACATTGCTCTGCTGCTCAAATGTGGTTCATTTGTATCAGTGTACTATCATGGTTAAACAGTGCCCTCTTTGGTTGCACAGAAGAACAGCAACTCAGAAGGTGCCAGGTTGAACAAGTGCACAGTATAACAAGTGCGGAGACAATGAAAGCAAAGAGGACAGGTGACACAGGCTGTTGTTTCATTGAAGTAAAACAGGACATTTGTCTTCTTCCAAATTATTTAACACCGTATTTCATATATTTCATGATTGAATGAATAAAATGGCCTTATTTATCACCTCAACTGGCCAGCACCATGAGTTTAAACATTTGATGTGAAAAAAATACTCATGTTAATACATTAACAAAAATTATATGTACATGCCAAGGTGCTCTCTAACTGAAAAATGAAGATTGGTGTTTATTTCAGGTTAAAAACAGTGTTAACACTTTAGTTTCACTTTATTAACATTAATGATCACATAAGCTCATGTGTAGCCTTCAAGGACTGAAAGTTACAACTTTTAAAACTATGAATGACAATACAGTGTGTTTTTCAGAAGGATGACCTCATCCTGATATTGCAGAGATGCAGTCTTTTAACAAAAAGTCCTTCCAATTAGTCAAGGCTGCCACCTAGAGGCCAACATAAGGACTGCTACTACGTCTCCAGGTGATGTCATAGTTTAAGAAAGAAAGAAAGAGTTAGAGAGGGATAAAAGAGGGACAGGGGAGGGCAGGGGGATTGAAGGAGAGAAAACTGGTCTGAAAGATGAGAGGGAGGGAGAGAAGGTGATGTCATGTTTTCAAAGCTCTGTCTTTGTCCAAACTCTTTCATTAAAGTCTGCAGATGGACACTGCGGAACAGAACGACAGACACTACAGAGGTAGCAGTCTGATATCCATATGAAATCAACATTTTCATTTTTTTTGGAGAGGGACATAACATTTGGACTCGCAACTCATAATGTTCAACCTACTCTATGTACTCATGTTCAATCTGGCCAAAGACTACACACTACATCCTTCAGAAGCCCAATTCAGTCTTCATCATTCTAGACTATTCTCTCTCCAATCCGCTCCCAACTATTTCATGCCATTCTAAACAACTGCATTGAATTCAACGCTATATCATTCAAAACAATCACCGCCTGTCCTGAGTGTAATATCCCCTGATTCTGGCCATGACAGGCAATTTCCCCTTCCAACAACCCCCCAGAGAAAACAATGAGCAAAGATACCCACAGCCAAAGAAGGAGAGGTGGAGATAGAAAGAAAAACAAAATGGCAGGAGGAAAGAGACAGAAGACGAGACAAGGAAGCAATCTAAGGGAAAAGACGTAGATAAAAAACAAGGAAGGGAGAGACAGAAACCAAACTAATCCTTTAGCTTTAGCAGTGAGACACTGGCCTTTAAAGTACTTTGTTGAGACTGGAGTGAGAGTGAGAGAGAGAGAGACAACAAGACTGATTGAGGGAGAGAGACTGAAGCTTCATCTATGAAGGATCAAGGCGTCTCCGAGATACATAGTGAGGTTAAAAAAACATTAATTGAAGTGGCAAATAACAAGTTTTGCTCTTCTGCTAAGCTGTTACATGGAGGACTCAGACACAAAACACACACGCATTACTAAAAAAAAACTGTTTCCTTGTGAAGGCACTTCATAGATGAACATTTATATACCTAGCCACACTTTTAACATAATTTTGTCAGTGGTCATGTAGTGAAGTATGTGCTATGCTCACAACCTGAATATAACCAGGTGTGAGTAGAGAGACACAGAGACACACAGACACATACAAGCAGAGGCACATACGAGGTAGACAAGTGCCAATGTCCCATGAAAACATGAAACATGCAACACACCCTCTTGCAAATGCGTGTACTCATGCCAATTAAATGCAAATGCAACCTGAAAGCCATTAAAACAACAGTACAGACAGAAGTACACCTGTGACACATCTTCTTTCAGGGTTTGTACAACTTTATAAAAGTAGAATTCAAGTACTGTTCCAAGCACTTTCAAGGTACCTAAACCAAAAATGTCCAGACACTTAAAGCCTTGATTATCACATCTAAATTGTTGCTATAAATGCCAGGAGACATCAAACAAATATGACAATGGGATCATTTCATTTTCAATATTAAAAGATTTTTGGTTTACTGTGAAAACTGTTAAAAACAAAGGAAGGTGGAAAAGATAAAGAGATCAAGGGTCTAAACGACCAGATGAGGAGGAAACCGTTGGCCTGTGTTGATGAGTAGATTGTGTCTTGTGTGTGTGGTGCATGTGTTTGTGAGTGAAAGAGTACATCTGCATTTTTGAAGTGTGTGATTAATGTCCTTCTAAGGCAGCAGAGACCCCATGGTGAGAGAAACGCCTGAGGGGTTAATATTAATTTTCTCACACACACACACAGAAACTGAGTATCGTACTCATTATTTTTAACTGACAACCACAAGTCAACGCCGATGCTGAAATAATATAGACTGCACGCACACACTTATTATGAATGTAGTTCATAATATGTCTAGCTTCCATGCAAAAGACATGCAAAACTAAACATGAAAAGGTAGCATTCAACATAGTCATGTTTTGCGTAACAATATGTAAATAGACTCTTACTTATATAGCACTTTTCAACCGTTGAAACGGTTCCCAAAGCGCTCCAACATCAATCTAATCTTTTTTAACAGTAGTCTAATTCACCCATTCACACACACATTCAGACACCGATAGGGACACAGTTGCCATGATGGCCTCCACCAGGGACAACTTGGGGCTCAGTGTCTTACCCAGGCACACTTGGACACGTGGACAGGAGGAGCTGGAATCGAACCACCAACCTGGGGTCAAAGGATGACCTCACTACCTGAACCATAGCCTCCCCTAATCTGACACCTGACAAAAAACATTTAAACTTCTGATGATGAAGACTAACCATGACGAGGTAGATCTCCTAACCTTATTTTTCCCTAACCCAGTCCTAACCAAATCTTATCATAGCAATGTCAGACCATTAACATATTTTTAGCAGTGATTTATGACAGTTTTAGAAGACACTAAAAAATGATAAGCGTCTTGCTGAAAGGGGGTGTCAAATAAGAAGACGCTTAAATGTGTTGTTCTGGATGGCAGTTGCAAACAATATATTTTACTGCTTAATCGGGATAACTTGTTGTATTTTAAATATCATCATTATAATGTCAATTAAAACAACATTCTTGTTACATTCTGAAAAAAGTATTATGCATTGACTGCTGTGACGACTTAAGAGCATATTTTCCTTTTTTGATAGTTACAAGAAATATTTCACGTTAGATTCAATATGACAATCAGTGTTTTACATGGAAGATTTAAAACATCCACCTCCTACAGAGAAAGAAATCAACAAGAGTTTGCTCTTTATTTAACCAAAGTGTCTTGGCACAGTGCACATAAATAAAGACAAGACTCTTCCAGTAAGTCAGCAGGTGTTGCCAAGGGAATTTTTCACATTTGGTCCTTTGTTACTTGAGAAGCAACCATTTCAGGAGAAAAATGCCAATAACCTATATAGGTCATATTCTATTCAAACAGTCAAGTTGAAAAATCAAGTTGTCAAACAGGATGGTCATATTATATGGTTATACTGTATATTAACCAGCCATTGTAGCACCGTGTTCTCTTTTCTTCCAGATCTAACGCCTCCACTACAAAAAGTCCCACTGCATCACTGTGCCCTTTTTCAAGTGCCACCACATCATCAATCCACTCCCCAATTAAGTTCTCTGGGAAGATACCAGGCATGACTAGTTATCAGTGGACTTTGTGAGCCTACATTGAGTCCTGCTTGCAGATAGTGACAAATTCCACCTGCTTCATGAGGCTTTGCAGACTACAAACATGATCCTAAAACTGATATTACCTATTTTTAAGCAAATACATTCAATTGGTCTAGTTTGTTGAGGGCAGAACATGGGCCTGGTAAGCTCAATCCAGTAATTCAGGGCCAAACAAAGTCTCCCACTGGACCAACACACAATGTGCAGCTTACTTACAAAGCAAGACTGCCCCCTTGTGTTTAATAATGACACCAAGTTCATAAAAGATAATAAAAAATTGTAACCCAATTTTAACATTTTAGCTGTTCATTAATTTAATTTGTCTGCAATGCATCAGCGTAACATCCATATATCCCTCTATCTTAGCAATATTCTATTAGTAGTAGCATTATATAAGTATTTGTATTAGTATTATGCTATTCACTGACCTACAGTCAATGAACATAAATACAAACCACAAATAAATAGTCTCCTACCAGTAATCTTGTATCCGCTGGCAGCTAGCTGTCCGGCCATGTACTCTCCATCTGAGTTGTTGTGACTGCAGCCCCACGTTTTCATCCAGACCTTTTGGGTGCCAGGGATCAAACTAAAAATGAACAATGAAATATGTTTTTGTTATATGATGTGTGGAAATGATAACATCAGTATCTAAACCCAGTGTTATTTTGTAAATCTGCCATAAAACCTCAATCTAAAAATCAGCTGAGAAGGACTTTAACCTCCGTTTCTTCGCTTAAGTGTAGTAGGACAGACCATAAATGTGCTTTCACACCTGGGAAAGCTGTCAACCAAACTCTGGTACAGACTAAGCAACCAGAATGAGACCACTTTCAAGCAAGATCTGGTGTGGTTTGTTTGAAGAATGAAAGCAAAGTGGACAATTGGCAGAATTAAGGCTGAACAATATGCAAAAAAAGAAAAATCATATTCCGATTATTTTGACAGATATTGCAATATGAGTCGATTTCAGCGGTAATGGTCATTTTTGCATTTAATTTTCACAGAAAGAAATATAAAAATGATGATGTTCCCTTAAGTGTGGAGAATATGATTTGTGGGTCGGGTCATCTCTGTTGTACCACAATGCTTATTTTATAATGGTATGTTGTGAAACATTTTACCTTTACCAGAAAATTGCAGCTCCTGCGATTTGGATACTGCACTTGGCCATATTGCGATTTTGATCATATTTTGATTAATTGTTCAGCCCTACATGATATGGGTGGATTTTCCCCGATACATGAGAAAGTGAAAACTTAAAAACAAAGATTCTGTCCAACACAGTGTCATTTATCAGTTTTCCAGTAAAGTGTGAATGAAATGTGTTTGTGTCACCAAAGAAATTAATACTAAAGTTCTGTTTGACCGGCTGCCTGTCACCAGAACTTGGTTTTCCCAGGTGAGCCGAAATGCAGGTGCGAAAAACTTAATACGACAAACTGCACGTATAACCCAACTTTAAAAAATGCAATTCTACAATGTTTTACTTTGTTACTTCGTTGACTAAACTGACTAAATTTAAACTGATCAAGACTTAAACATGACCATCTCATTTTGATCTACCTTTTACGCATTTCATTCAGTGTTAATCGGCAAATATGTACTTATTATAGTCAACACAACCCCCATACGTATCAGAAAACATAATTTTGTTTTAAAGATGTATTTTTGCCTTTACTGGATAGTGACATTTGTAGAGACAGCCAGGAAAGGCAGGAGAGGGTTAGCTTAAAATTAAGACAGACTGGTTGCAAAACTGAACTTATTGGGGGGGGGATCTATTGTTTAGTACTCCAACTACTAAGTGACATAATGGGAATTTTGAATGTACAGTATTCACAGTACCCATCATCAGCCTAAAACATACTGTATACAGAAGCAATATCACAATAAACTCACACCCTCAACTGCTGTACCACTAAATCAAACATGTGACATTATACCTGTCAGCGTGGAGCTCCTCATGGCTCACCAGCTCTTTTTTCTTCCTGGACCTGGGTAGGATACTCTTTCTAGCAGACTGTCTCTCGTGAGGAGTGGGGTCGCTAGAAGACACCATGTCCTCAATATCTTCAATCAGAGAGTCGCAGGCAGATGGCATGATGGTCTGAAAAATAATGAATGAATAAATAAATTCAGACAGAGCCTTGGTCAGCACAGCATATTACTCTACAGACATGCAGCAATCAAGTAGACCCAAAACAAATTCGTGTTTATAGAATTTATTAAATTACTTTGACACCAAGATAGTCCCTGTTATTACATAAAGCACGGTAAAAAGAAAAGCTTGGCTTGCAGCATCAGCTCAAATTACACGTAATAGTGTAAAACGCCACAGAAAAAGGCTACCAGGCTACATGAGGGGCAGCTAAAAACATTGTATGACATTACATACAACTGTAGGCAACACCTGCGGTAGTTATACGTCTACATCATACATCGTCTGTAATGTTGATTTTCACCAATAACCTTACTGCATATGCACGCTAGTTAATAAACAGTAACATTTAACATGCTCAATTTGACAGATACCTAGCAGCCTATAGTTGCATTTAGTTAGACAACATGGGACAGCTGTAACTATTAGCTTGGCTAGCCTAACTAGCTATCTACTGCCCACGTGCCCGTTATTTTGGATAAGCAGACCCCTTAATATACTGTATAAACCCATTACCTGCGTCGCAACGTGGTTGTTACTTCAGATAAATACGAAATCCGATTAAAGGATGTTTTAGGAACGGAAAAACATATACTTAAACCATCAAAACAGTTAACACAACTCTTAGGCCGCCATACTTGTGCGTAGTTACGGCACGTAAGGAGGGACAAATTACACACGTGCGAATTTACGCATTACGGGATCGAATTATGCAGCATTGTTGATCATATACGTATGTTGCGGCATGTTAAGCTGAGCAGTACAAGCAACCAATATGTTCTCAGACTGAGATTTTTCCCATGTAGGCCTACTTACCTTCCACTACAGTGCAGTCATCTGTAAAGACATCACAAACAAAACACTTCCATATGTATATTGTCTTTATTCAAATTTTCAATTACAAACTCCCAGAATACAAAAAGAAAAAATGTATGCATTTATCCCTCCCCCCCAAACAACTACAACTCAAATTCCTTAAAGAAACTTATATAAATGAATAACATCAAAAATCATCACAATAAGTTTACCTTAAACATTCAACAGCACACCAATGAGTTCAAATTGCGAAAGGATAATGTGATATTAACAGCTTAATTTTTAATATAAATTTTACGGGCAATTCTTTCCTAAGTTTACTTTTCCCCTTTACAGAATATTTAAGGATCAGTATATTGTATTTGGTAACCGTTTAAAAATAACCATAAGTAACCATAACTAGCAAGAAAAACAGTTCTGTGTCGATCATGACAATATTCAATGCCACATTTGGCCTAATTTGCCGTAAGGTCTAATCACACATCAGAATCGTACATTAGAAATGAAGGAGCTGTAATTTTAAGTCACCCATACATTTTCAGACTCACTGGCAACGATGCTAGCTTTAGCAGTGCATTAAAATATTTCACACTCCTTTAGGAACCAATGGAAAGGTACAATCTTTCCAAAAATCATGTTTCCATCATGTAAAAGTGGCTAAAATATTGTGACCAGATTCTGGTCGCTTGAAATAGATGGAGGAAAATATAATTACCTATTACCTAATGGTCTTAGAAAATAGCACAATTATGGTTAGTAAACCAAATGGGGAAAAATATTTTGTTGACCTTACCAAAAATACATATGAAATACACCAATATAATGTGTTCTGTGAATCAGACCATTGCTGTGAATTTAAGTCAAATTTCATTCACTTATGATAGCAGCACTAATTAACAAAGGTACGCTGACTAAGAAGCTGTATTTTCTTCTCAACTGAATGGGTAAATTTAACAATAGATTAACAATTGGGTTTTGATTTTACAAAGTCAAAATGCTGTTTCAATACTCTCCATCAGTGAAATTGGCAGAAGACAAAAACAAAAATGTCAGGCTCCCGGTCATTTTAAAAATAAAACTGACACACAGTGTCACAGAAGCAAAGCCTCTTACACACTTCAGCAGAGGACACAAGTCACTGATCTTGGATCAGTGGTGTGTATATGGACATAGCAATGTCTCCTAATGGCCAGCAAAGGGCAGATAGGCTAACTGTATATGAATGACTGGATGCATGCCTTTTTAAATGTGTACTACATTTTGGGTCTATGAGTTGCTCTTCATTTAACCAAAAACAAAAGAACCAATAACTTACGAAAAAAAAAACAAAAAAAAAGCAATAAAAAAATACTGCAATAGATTTGTCCACTTTTCTACCCATCAAATTATTTCCCCATTATACAAATTTAAGATGCAATAGCATCACAGTGGTTTAAGAGCAAAGGCATACTCATATCAGGGTATGAGTGGAATCTCGCACACATCGACAGAGAAAACGGTGATGTAATATCCAACATCATATCGAAATAATATGAGGCTAATTTCTTTGACAGAAGGGAATTCAAAGACTCCTACACACAATGGCATTTACCCCTATGCCCCATTACTATCCAACATTAAGTGGGAGGTAGCCTACAGTACCTTGTGCACTGAAAAATTTAGAAAACTGTACATAATTTTACACATGGCAGGCTTAGTCTTTAGCAAGCTTAATCTTTGACATAACCCACGCATAATGCACACGCAGTTACTCAAGCACACAAAAATCAGGTCAGGGAAAGTTAACAGCAGCAATATTACCTGCGGCCATATGTTTCTCTCGATTAAAAGCCAGGGTTTCAGACAAGATGTTTGCGTTCTTGTTAATATTGTTATTTTTGTTATCAGGATGTAATCAAACAGTAGAAGCTATTACATGTGAGCAATGGTGTTCCAAATACCTAGAGAACAAAACACAATAAATCACATCCCTACAGCTCCGAGTACACAAAGTCCTCTAGCTGGTTTTCTAACCAGCTAGAGGACCAGTTTGAATATTCAGTGGCCCTAGACAGCACATGAAAGTATTACCAGGCCTTGTATGAAACACGGCTTGGTTACACAGAATTTGCAAAGCTGCAAAAACAGTTCCATTTTTTTTTTTTTCATTTTTAGACATACTGGAGGATAAAAGGTGACCATGATATCCTTGGTTATTTCTAAAATATTAAAATTCAACACTTATTAAACCTAAAAAAAGACAAATGCGCACCTATCCTGTCTTCTACACTGCCTACTCGGTACACAGTGAGTAGGTAGTGTGCATCCATAAGTGGTTCAAAGTCATTTTTTTCTGATTAGCTAAAACCACAACTACAATTTCACAGCACACAGTCTTAAGTGAGGAGGCAGTTCAGGAAATTTGGTTGTGGCAGCGTCTGCTGATAAAGATGGAGGGGATAGGCAAAAAGCAGCAAGAATCTAGCAAGAAAATTGGGTCCTGAATCCACAAAGTATCCATAAGTGAGTCCATGAGTTGAAATTAAAGTTTGCACATCATGTGTGCTAATGGGGCCAGATTTACACACGTACATCAGGTGTTTTTGCTTAACCCCACATTGCCCAGGCATAATGGCTGGTTTGCGCTATTAGCACATGAGCCATGTATGGTCAAACATCGCAACATTTGTTACCCTGTTGAACATTTTTAGATTCATTAATGGGTAAATTTCTAGTAAGTGTGTAAAATATGAGGTTGCCCTCTTAATCATTAGATAAAAGGCTGATCAGGTGAACTTTACCTACTTAATCCATTTTAAATATGGAGGATATAGCACAAGATAGAAACAAATTGTGCACAAGGGTTCAAACTGGTTACTAGCTATTGTAAATATTTTATACACTTAAAACACTTGTATACACCTGTCATCTTTTAGAGCACACACACGTATTATTTTAATTGCCATTTTAGTTTCCTTAAAATTGGGTAATTATGTCATGTGCACTTCCAAAACAGTGTATGAATTTCCATGCAGATCTCAATACATCTAAATAGTGCTTAAATGCACAAAATACTCATACTCTTGGTAACTTTGATTATAAGGCCAAATAGCACAACAGGTAACCTGACAAGTGTCTGAGACAGCACTGCCCACCTAACCGTAAGATAAGTAAGTCATGAATGCTGTGCACCAAAATTGACCTGTTTTCTTTTATATTCATTTTAATTTCTAAAATTTACTACATCTGAACACGTAAAATGCCAGTCAGCCACACAACAGTCAGCATATAAGCCTTCAATCACAGATCGTTGGTGTAATAGAATGCAGTCATTAAGAATTCTTCAGAATCGCCTTAATCCTCACAGCACATGGCATTAACACTCCAATCTTAAATTCTAGGATATGTCGGTGAGTGGGCTGCCTGGATGAATTTGGACACCTGACAAGAAAATGCATCACTGGACATACACAGATCTACCTTATCCTTTCCTTACCAAAACAGATTTGCAAGCCAGTCAAATCCTCATTATTTGCAGGATCCTCCAAACGTTTACAAGTAAGCCGTTTTCCCTCTTCATGAGCATCCTACCGATGGCTTTGGGTGATCAGATTTGTGCATCCCAGGTGCATTTACGCTTGGATTTTATGCTGAACCCCACCCGTGATGTATGTTAATGCCAGGTGGTGTGGAGGTGTTTTCCTTCGAGCGGTTCGGTCTTTGCTTGTCTCGCTGTACAACGACATGAATCTTGGGTCACACAAATGTCGATATCCTTCCTCTCCCCATTTATACTTAACCAAACAGATGGCAAACACTTTCCGATGGTATTTAGTCCCACTGCGAATAAAAAATCCCTCAATCCTTCCTTTCCATCTATTTAGAATTGGCTTCCACTAACTAGTCAGTCACAGACATCAAAACCCTCACTGATTCTTCATCTCTCTCTCTTCCTCTCTCATGCACCTAAATCTGGGTTTCTATTAACTAATGCTAGCTGCACAGGAGGTCATCTAGGGCAAGAGAGGGCATTTTATCAAAGTCACAGGCGTCAAACAAGTCGCTGATTCCCTGGTCATCTCCCAAACCTAAAAGGTAATCATCTTGGTCCAGAAGAGGAGGCACAAGGTTTAAGAAAGGCCCCAGGGATGAAGGGATCTGGTCTTCTGTCTGCTGGAGAAGACTGGTGTAAGGGGACAAAATGGGGGAGAGGGTAGTGATGGACACAGCTGAGGAAGAAGAAGGTGGAGCCATGGAGGGGCTGGAAGAAGTGGCTGTGCAGCTGGGATCTGTGAAAGAAAATGGAGTCAACTGGTTATTATCTCTACATAGCCAAGGAACCATAACCAGAGCTTGCAGGCCAATAAAGGAATTATGTTGGCCAGGTGCTTGTTGCACACAAGACCACACTTAAAAATAAATTAAAAAATAATATATATATATATATATATATAAAAAAATCACAGAGGGTTTGTTTTCTTTGATGGGAAATAGATTCACATTGCCCAAGTACCAGCAAATCAGGGCTTAGAACCAAAAGGTGTTTATTGAACAGAGCTTGGGCTAACTGTTATTCAGCCAGGTTACAGGGGTATTTAGGTCACAGGGAGGGTGGGACTCTAGTACCAGTTTAGCTAAGGAATGCATACTTGACTCTGATTTCCTCTCACTAATGCATTTTCTTCATTGTCCAAACTAGTTAAACACAAATGCCAATCAGCAAGACTTTGTTTTTTTATTTACTTCGATATGTTAGCCTTTCCAAGCCTGAGGAACTGTTCCATCATGGGGTCTGAAAAGACGCATACACCCATACAACCAGAGCAATGGCAATGTCACAAAGTCTGTCATTAAATTTGTTACAGACAAGATAATGAAACCTAATCATTTTGTCAACCCCCAGACTTTTTTCATCAAGCACCACACGCAGGTGAAATTTTTTTTTCTTGTCCAAAGCGTGTTGTGCCGATCAGTGTCAGCTGCACTTCAAGCTTAATGTTACCATGCCACCTATAAATAAGTTCACCATATATGCCTCTAAAGGACCCTGTGCTGAACTTAGAAAACACTCCTTGTCACAAAATGGGAGTCTGGAAAAACCCTGAAGGAAACTCTGCACAGAAACAAAGATGCTTTAGAAGACGTCATCGACCATCTTGTGTAGAAATAAATAAAAGTTTCCATAAATTACATATCAACAAATATAAGTCACGACTAAGTTGTTTATTTATCTTTAAAGAGAAAGTTGAAGGAAAGTCAATAAAGGCCCTTTAAGTAAAATTTAAAAAAAATAAAACTGCACACCTATCTGAGACAAACCTTGAAGGACTTTGAGGAAAGGCGAGTTCCCGTTGATGTCCATGTTGCTGTTTTTTACAGGACTCCTGGGGTCATTTTCCTCATCTGGGCACAGCAGGACCTCTATAGGACCCATAGTGCTGGTCAGGTGGATGGACAAACTCTGGAGAGAGGAAGAAAAATTGTGATATCAAATAAAATCAGGGCTCTTACAGCTTTTAAAGAGTAACATTCAAGCACTTTCAATGTACCTTAACTAAAGACTTCCAGACTCTCAAAGCCTTTATCATCACATCTAACTTAATGCATGAGTTTACAGAATTCCTTTACACCCAGAGCAATCAATGTATATTATTGTCACGGTTTATTTTACCAGCTGTTCATATAAACTTTGATTGTATGTTTAAATAATGATTTTTTAATGCTTCCTAATTTCCAAAGTAAGGGGGTCAACAGAAGACGTATCTAGCTATGGATGACAAGTGAACACAAGAAAAGAACTTTCCTTTTAGACTATGTTGAAAATCGAGCAGAAAATGTTCAATGAGTATATATGAATTCAAAAATGTTCCTAACATTTAAAACATAACGCTTAAAATTAAGCATTTTGCAAACTTTCAAGACTTTGTATGAACCCCGTAAAAATAAAACTGGACTGAAAGAGTTTTAAAAAAAACTTCCAAGTCTCCTTCCACATGCCCTCAACTTGTAAATGTTCTACCAATGTATATGCATTAAAGGTACTGGGAGTCCATACATGTACTCATTTATGCAATAAGTTGGTTTAAACAAAATCAACAACACCAACTCTATAGGGGCCACCTCCACAGCTTGTGTCGTAACGTCGGAAGAAATGTTGTGTCAGTTCAACCAGTGGCTGGACAGACTAAGTGTTCAATGCTTTACTGCACTTTTTCAAAGTTTACACACAGCAAAAGCTTTGTGAAGTGATCAGATTTTCATTTCAAAGTCAAAATGCGGCCAACATATACAATAAAAATAAGAATTGTTTCGCATCTTGTGCAGGGCCAGAAAAAATATCAATATGTGCATCCAGCACAGAGTTTCATCCAAGTAGTATGATGAGTATGAAGACTGGAAGCAGGGCTGCCTCATTTTGTTATAAACCCCATTCAGACTGGATTGTTATTCATGTCAACACTTGATTATTCATACCAATATTCTCTGGGTAAGCTCAGAAATGACAGGGTGAGCAAGAAGCACAATGTTCATCAGCAGGACATCAATGACAGGTACAGCCCGTGCGTTTTTGTGCTTGGACACATACCTCATCAGGGTGTGGTACTTCTAGTTTGGTGTCTGTGGGCGCTTTGACGACAATAACAGTCTGGTCTCTGAGGGTGGTCAGCTGTTTGATGTCTTGGTACGTTACATAGGCATATGTGGAGATGAAGGGGTTAAGGAAATAACAATACATTGTCAGTACATTTTAATACTAAACATACTGTGGTGAGGTTGTGCATCGACAGCTAGAGGAGTCATCATTTTAGGGACCAATGCTTTTTAAAGATCCAAAAGTCATAATGAGCGTTCTCTAAAAATGAAGCCTTAGGATCTGTCATGTTTTTAAAGTGATTGTTATTTTACAAAACTTAGTTCTGTAGGTCACCGTGCATGTCTACCAACTTTTTTATACTACCATCACTTTGGCAATGTTTACCTACAAAACACAGATGCAGGAGGATTTAACGCTAAAGTAAGCTATCTAAGAATTATTTTAACTTTTGGATGACATGTCAACAAACAACAAAAGGATATTTCTGGTTGATTGGCAGCTCGCTCATGTGTCTCATATCCAGGCTGCATCTCTGGATGAGTTGTTCAAGCCTCTGCTCTTCTTCTCCCAGTGCAGAAACCTCCGCTGTCAGTCTTTGCCTCTGGCTCAGGGCTCCCTCTACCTCCAACAGACTACAGCCCCTGTGAGGAAGAGAAGGGAGCGTGAACTAAAAACAGATTCTGGCTTGGTACCGGCTTAGGCGCTTCTCTATATTACTATCTCTAAGCCATGGTATCATATATTTGGTACAATGGCTTCAACAGCGGAATGCCACCAAAAATGTGTTTTGGCCACCAGATTTAGGGGCTTGGTGGCCAGTGCTTGAAAATGTTAGTGTCTATAACTGGTATACCACAGATTTATGATTTAATACTTAACCGACATCTTCCCTTTGAAAAGAAATTGTAGAGGATAATGTGAATATGGGACTGTACTTAAAAACGGTATTTTGATCTGGCAAAAAAAAAGTCCTAGCTACCCCTTGTAAACTACACATCACCCGTGAAGCACCAGCAGACTATTTATTCATTCATTCATTATCCATACTGCTTATCCCAAAGGGTCGCGTGGGGGGGGGGGGCGGGGGCTGGAGCCAATCCCAGCTAACATTGGGCGAGAGGCAGGTAAACACCCTGCAGACTACAAATCACAAAAATGAAGGTCCGAGTACTGTCCAACTTAGTAAGAGCCATCTAAAATATGTTGACTGTTAAATACTTTCTCGCAGTCATTTGACACAAGATTGAAAACAATATGTCTGTGGACACTTCCAATTAAAGTGACGGAATTGGATTTAATTTATTTTAACAACATCTACACTTAGGACAGCCACATCACATCCCAGAAAGGTAAAGTCAACACTGGGCCTTCACTGAAAGAAAACAGAGATGCAGTATATCCTCATAAACGCAACAGAAGAAATGTCCAGAGCTGATTAGTTTCACTGAATGCAGTCACAGGCCTAAAGTGGTAAGCACAGGTGCTTACGGTGCTATTTCTAAACTGCATATGCTCTTACTGATTGCTGAACCAATGAGTGTATAATTAAATTGGCAAAGAATAGTGGAGCACAGTCAGATATCCTCCTACTTTCATGTGGCAACAGCTTGCATGCTCCCACCTGCCTTCCTGTGCTCTACAGGCCAAGAAACATTTTTGCTCCAAGATAACCCCACAAAGATTTCATGAGACTTTTAAAAAGCTTCTAACTGCAAAACAATTATCTAACTTCTCACAAACAACACCGCAGAGCTCACACTTTTGTGCTATAAACTTGTCAAACGTTTGGATTTTTTGTACAGCAAGATGATCAAAGTGGGATTATTTTGCAATTGTGTCTCAGCTTGTAGAAAGAAAAGCACAAGGTTGGGCAAGAGAGGAGGAGAAACAAACTGAGCTGGACACAAAGAGGCCGGGTCATGATTAGGATTATATTATTATTGGACTATGAGAGCTAAGGAAAGGAAAGGCAGGATATACACAATGATACACAAGAAGGGTGAAAGGATGGAGGAGGCAGAAACATGGAGGAACCAAGAGAACTGCAATATTTGTCACAGTATGATCCTCGCATTTCTGCATGATGGCATCAATTGCACAGAGTATCGATTGCAGTGGGTGATTGGGTGCACAGGGAAGACAGCACATACTGCAAGTATTTGAGTGATGAGTGAGACAGAATGACAACTTACATCCACTGAATGTTGTTCTTTGATTTCTTCTTGATGAGGTGAATGCCTTCTAGTACATTGGTGATATCATACAGCCGCCTTTTCTGTACCTGAATGCAGAAGATACAGGTCTCATCAGTTAACTGTGTAAATCACCAACGGTAGCAAAAACCAGTCCCTAACACCAGTAACCAAAACGTTGTCAATGCCTTGAACAGATATATTTGCTTAAAATGTCCCATATAAATGTTCTTCCCCCTGCCTTTTACTTCTTGGTGCCCAAGTTCTCCAATTCCATCAGCATCATAACAGGATTCAGAGGAGAAATGCATAAACTGTTAGGAAGGTCTTCATTCATAACTAGTCTACCACCAACACCCCCTTTTCAGCATCTGAGCCTTTTTCAGGTTGGATCTGATATTACCTGCAAGGTTTCAGCGGCGAGATTCAGGTCCAAAACGCCATCACAGGAGTGAGCGAGAAGGTCCACAAACTTCTTTGTTAACAGGCCTAGGGAGGTGTCATACCGAGTCTTCTCTGGTGGTGACTTGGGTGCTATAGTAGAGGAAAGTGGGAGGAACAGAGAAATAAAGGGGAAGGACAAAGTATTTCAGTGTTATACCTGATATTTAAAACACAAAACATCCTAATAACAGTTTTGCTTGGTAACAGGAAGTCTAAGTAAATTATGGGTTTGTCCATAATGTGAGAAAGGAAACCCAGATCACAAGACTCCTACACTCACCCTGGCTTCAAAAGCCAGCAGTCGAACAGCAGCAGCGGTGCCAGTAGATGATAATAATAGGTACAACAGTGCAATTTAATCAAATCCAACACAAATACTCTGCAACAAATCATTAAATCTCGTTTGTGATACAACTGTGTCACAAAGATGTAGTTTCAACTTCATGGGGTTTCTGTACTGGACTGCATCTACAGGTTTAATATCTGAAGCCCATCACAATACTGAGAAATGCTTTTTTTTTTGGGGGGGGGGGGGGTGCGGGAAAGGTGGAGGCAAATTAAGCAAACATTCAGAATAAGGGAAAGGGGAATGT
>JAVQJF010029416.1:0-27489 GCA_036023855.1 Gadopsis marmoratus | reverse complement strand
AAAAAGCTCATATATATATATATATATATATATATATATATATATACACACACCATCACGCTTACAACCCAGCTCCAAACACCACACATGCACGGAGACACGTTTTTAATTGCCTCCGATAGCCAGCATGTACACGCTTCTCTTGTTAGCTGCTGCCTGCGTGGCGTGTAGGGAGCTGCTTAATGATCATTACAAACGGAGAAGGAACACCGAGGTGAACAGGGAGCCGAGCTGTGTGTGGGGGGGGGCAGGAGGGAGGTGTGAGACACAGATAAAGTATTAGTATTTATTTGTTTGCGCATTAGCACTAAAAAGAGAAAGGAACGGACAGGAACATGTGTGTCTGTATGAATAACCACACGTGTGACCTTACACGGTATGTCTTGTTAGCCTTTCAACATCCTAATCCACACTATAAACCTGCTAATGATGTACAATTTTGCAACAATTGTGTGCGTCTGGAATAAATCTTTGTGAATAAACATGGAATGATAATGATTTACCTCGACGGGGGAGCCTCACAGACAGCCCCCCCCCCCCCCTGTGAGCTGCTTCCTGTCTGTGCTGCTGGAGATTGTGAAACAAGCAGACAAAATGAGCCCAAACACTTGTTTTTAAATTAAATAACTGAAAAAGGAATTGAAAGGAGCATAGCTGCTGTTTACTTACTCATTGTAAGCAATTACCCAAGAGTTCGTTGGCAGGGTAGTTATTAGCTCATTGTGAGCAATTATACCTTCACGTGCCTTCAGACAGTGAGCGGTTACCGCTGACATTTCTATTATTTCCAACGTAAACACAGCGATCATCAAGAGAAAGACGAGAGGAAACGGCACTGACACACTGACACCGTGGCTTTCTGTGTGACTGTGATGCAGGATATAACTTCACTGGTGTCTCAGTACGCTGAGTTATACTCAATGTGAACAAACTAATTCAAAACCAATGGACTTACAGTAACATCATCTTTTTAGTATCTAGTTTGGGCCAGTAAACAATGTTTATCTTATTAAAAAGCTAAATTTGTTATATTAATCCTGTCATATTGCTAATCCTGCTCACTAGCTACAGAAAACTCTGGAAAGCAGTATGTCTCGCAGCTGTGCAAACTGCAGCGCACCAGATTTGCTGAGGAATAGATGTGCGTGTCGCAGCTGTCTGAAAATGTTCAGAGTGCTCTAGTGACAGGCCAGATGATACAAGCATGAACACATTACTCCCACAATGGCAAAAGGATGAGCAGAGCAACACGCTGTTTGCACAGAATGCATTTCGGTCTCACGGATGTGTTTCCTGTACCGTGGTGCGCTGATGACTGACGGAGGACAGAAGCTGCTGGTGCTGCTGATTTCCCCACATGCCCTGAGTAGACAGGGTGTAACCCTTTTCCCACCTCGCGTCTTCCTCCAGCTCCTCCCTCCCGGGAGCTTTTAAGCACTCTCAGGCCAGCCAAGAGAAGAAACAGCGGCTCCGTACAAGGATCCTTCGAAATCCCGGCACACACAAGTTTGTGACTCGTGAGAGTAGCCACCCTGCAGAAAAAGCCCTCAACACAGCTGCTTTCATGCTTATTTCGGGAGACTGTCCTGCCATGAAATATACGAGCATCAGTTGTTTCAGCACATGCCCCAGGACAACTGATGGTTACATTTGAGTGACAAGGCCCCCTAGTGGCCATATGAGTTATGACTCTTGTCCATTGGGAGCAAAGGAGGAAGTCAGGCGATGTCAAGATTATCAACAAAATGTGAGACTTTGCTTCCTAACCTTAATAAAGTGCTCATTTTAAGCCAAACCATTAAGTTTCCCTAAACCTAACCAAGATGCTTTACTCCTGACAAAACCTTAACCATGGCGACATAAGATGTATTTCCTTTTCAATAGTTATTTGTAATGATTTGGAAGGCACAGACAAACTGGTTGAATTTGCCCTTGAATGTTAAGATGTTAAGGTAAGACTGTGAGTTGTCTAAGGAATTAGTTTTTAATAGTGAGGACCCTACGTGGAGTGCATGTTCAATGCTCTCGTCCATGTTATGGTTAGGGCTGTTACCCTGTCCTGTCTGGCTGTTAGAGTCCGGCGCCATCCAGTAATCAGCCGTCCCTGACTCCTCAGCCCAGGCACAACCTTTGCAGGCACTTACCTGATCTTCCGGCGTACTCCCCACATTATTGGATCACCAGCCACCTCCGGCTCCGTTTTGCGTGCCTGAATAAACATTTGTGACTTTCCCAGCCGACCTAGTTCTGTGTCCTGCTTTGGGGTTCACCTCTCTTGCGACATAGCACTCCAGGTATTTCTATATTCCAAAATGCATGCTGCTCAAGTTGTCTGGAAGCCGAATCACCCAGAGTGGTCAAGGCCACTATATTTGTTCATGTGTTAGCCTTGCCATGTGGTCCATCTGTTTGTAGTTAAAAGGTAACCCAAATAAATGTCTGATCCAAACAAGTGACATTTAAATGAACTAAGAAAAATTGCCTCGTATAGTCATCACTGAACAACAATTTTATACTCAAAATGTGTCCAACTTTCCCCTGTTGTATTCTGGGATGTATTCTGGGATGGGCTCCAGCCCCGGTCCAGTCCAGTGACCCTGGCTCAATCACAATGTCCACACTTGGTCCTAAGCACTGAACCCTCACAAATATTAATTGACAACACCTGCAAGCTCGATGTGAATGCATGAGGGAGTCCATTAGGGTGAAAGGGCTCAGAATGCTGCATGAGGGATGGGACAGCAGTTTACATCAAATGTTGGCGCAGAGGCATTATTTTTTTTTTTAGCCATTAAAGTAATGAGGCTTAGATTGTATACTAATTAAGTAGAGTGTTTGCTATTCAATTCATTCAAGTGTATGGGATAAACTGTGATTTTGCTGGGTCAAGTCAGAAAAAAATGTGAGGGTTTCAAAGGTTCACATGAGAGCCCTTTACTTAATTTCTTTCAAATGGGAAGCAAAGCCGGTGAGTCGGAAGTGGACGTGGATGGATGTTCTCTATATGCTCCATCTTTACACTGTCTACGTGATGACATTCATGCCTGTTTAGTTTATCTCTGTAAGAATAATATGTTGTTGCACGGCCATGGTAGTGGGTGTTTTTAGCATCAGTAGTTATTGATACGGCTACTGTACAGAACGCAGCAAAGAGCCTAGGCGTTAGTCCTTAAGCAGGCTAGATGGGGTAAGTGTTATAGAGGAGAGTCTAATACTGATTTTGTTTTTCTATGAGAACTGCACATACAGCAGACCCCAAAAATATATTTCCGTGTCCTGTGCCGGTGTAATTTCACCAGGCCACATATGTCTAACTCAGAGAACCTTAAAAGTTACGAGATTCCTTCTGACAGCATTAGTAATTAAAATTAAAACCTAACTCTCAGGTACTCAATTCTTATGGCTTTCCCAGGTGATAGATGCCAGAAATCCAGCTATGTTAGGTATATTAGAGGAGGAAAAGTCTAAGATCTATAAGGCATCAGACTGTTTTTCCTTCTAGAGTAGCCCCTTCATGCCAAAGTGATATATAACAGGAGCTTGGAGCACTCGGAAAAGCAAGAATACAACGCGTCATCATGACCAGTGACACCTCATTATCAGATGTTCAGCTCTTGGGTGTAGCGTAATGCTTGCATCTTCAGCTGCCACACCACTCAGCTCCATTTCCACCCCGACTCCAAATCTATTGCATCCTCTGCGCTGTGACTCACTGTGGTTAATAGCACGTGCCAGATGCCGTTCGGTTAATGTCAGCAAACGGCTTTAAATAAGAGAACAAAAACAAGTTTATTGTTCCTCTAAATGACCATGACTCTCACCTCTCTCAGATCTTAAAAATAAATCACGCCGGGGCAATCGACCATCAGACATTGATTCAGTAATTGTTTCTGACTGTAGAGAGCAAGACGAGGAGTCGGACACAAATGTGCTTTTGGCAAAAACGCTTGAATCGCTGTCTGGGAGCTCTCAGCCCACCCTGGAATCCCATAAACACTGGAAAATCCAGAAGAAGCTCCCTTGGCTCACACTAGTGGGCCAGACAAGATGCTTGTGCGTGTGCGTGTGTGTGTGTGTGTGAAATGTGCATGCTCTATGATTACACTTTCTTTTTGTGTGGATGCACATGAGGTCTGAAGAGGATAGATGGAGCCAGTTGCTGGTACCTCACCACTCACGTAGCTCTCGCTGCAGCCACATGGCACTTTGACAACATACACACTGACACTTCACACTTACACAGATCTGGAATTAGCTCCCCGAAAAACCATCTTACAAGGAGGATCATCTTCATCCTCACAAACATGCTTCTAGCTATTTTCTGCTGTGTAGCTAACTGAAAAATAAAAATAGCTTATATTCCACAATTAGGGAACAATAATGTTATCAGATTCTGAGACTAAAGATTATGAGGGGAAGGGCCACCACCCCTTCTACACAGGAGCACCGAAAGAGACACGTTTTATGTCTCTCTGTGGTCGTATTGTGTGTCTTGGCAGTTGCTTTAGGTATCTTTCAGTGACATCCTGCAGGTGAAGCAGAACTAGAACTTTAAATTTCAGTCCTTAGTTCACCCTGAAGTGCTTTCCAACTCCCGTCCAAAACTTCCTGCATCTTTCTCCCCCCACATTTCACGTTTCTTGTCAGCGGAAAATAAAGCCCTCCAAAAAGTAATTGTAAAAAAAAAAGCAAGTTCAGGCGAAAACAAACAAAATTAATTAATTAAACAAGCAGAATTAAACAAGTATGACAAATAAATACAAAATGCACAAATCCCCACAATAGCAGTCCGATGTGCAAATATGACGAGATATGATATAAATACGCACCATTGGATGACTTGTAGAGGTTATAAAATTATTCACAAGGAATCTTATTGGATTTTTTGAATGGATTTTCTGACGGAGAATGAGTGAGTGCAACAACTTTTCTCCTCTCAATGAGCAGAGAGAAATGAGTAAGGCAGTGAGATAGAGAGAATGAAAAGAGAGATGCAGAGCGATTGCCACAGTCAATTACAGCCCCGTCCTGCCCGGCAGCCTGTCCTGATTATCAGCTGCACATCTCAGCTCTATCTAAATGATTCCACAAGCTGAGTAAATAAAGACATCTCTCACCGGGAGAGACTCCTGGGTCTGCAGATCCGGATGTGACCACTGGGGGCTGCTGTTTCAGTAAGAGATAAAAGGGCACTGCGGAACCTGATAACAGTTTATCTGCATGTTTCTGTCGCTTCCCTCTTTTGGTGTGGCATCTATAGCATCTCTAAGCTTTCACGGCAGCATTAAGATAAATACTCCAGGTATTGGACCATGGTGTAAGAATAAAAAGTGGCTTCTGCATCATGCAGACCTGAATCACATTAGCCTGCTATTTGGTACTATACTGTTGTCACTATTCACTTCAATACTTACTGATTTTCAATGAATTATGCATATTTCGGTTGGCTTAGAAAATCAAGTTAAAAGATGCATTTATTATAAAACGGTGTCAAATATGACAGGCAACAACCAGAGAGGTCCAAGAGTGTAACTGACAGCAAAAACCAACGTTTTTACTGAACTCAACCGAGTAGTTATTATTTTAACCCTGACAACCAAGTTATGCTACTTTTACAAAGTAAATATCTGATCCAAAACCAATATGTTTCTGTAACCACTAAGTCACTTTTGTACCTAACCACACGTTAACCGTAGCGTTGTCAGATCAGAACGCTGTCCTGTCAATAGGTGTGTCAGATCGTACGTGACGTTCGTGAGGACTTTTTTCTTAGTTTTTTTTTTGAGGACCTGTTGGTTGAATGCATGTCACTAACGGGGTAGTTCAGCTAATCTGATAGGGTTGTGGAGGTACTTCAGCTTCTGGCCTAGCGGGACCAAGTCTGCACAACTTGCTGATACCATTTTACCTAAGTAACATTTCGAATGCAGAGCTTGTAATATAATGTATTTTTTTTACTTTGTGGTGTTGCTACTTTTACTCAAATCGAGGATAAGAATTCTTCTTCCACCACTGAAAATTTGCATTTAACAGCAATACAACAGACGTAGAAGTAGAAGCAGCTCTCTGAAGCACTGCATCTGTGTATGAATGAATATGATGAAACCTTTTTCTTGTCTGTACTCTGGCTAAGAGCTATACTGCACCTGCAAAAACAAAAGAAATTGTCATGGGATGAAGGGCGAATTACAATAATAGAGAGTGACGGGGAGAAAAGGAACAGAGGGAGAGAGGCAAATGGGGATGAAACTAAAGGTAATGGAAGCAAGAAGAGAGAAGAAAGAAAGACTAACAGACAACAGAGCTTTGGTGAGCTGGAGGAAAGTGAAATGCAGATGGCTAGGTATTCTGTTAAGCCCTCATACCTCTCTCTCTATTCCCAAAGCCCCGTCTCTAATTTCACTCTCTTCACACTTCTCTTTACTTTTCTTTTTCATTTCCTTCACCCCCCATTCCTCTCTTTTATCTTTCCCTTCAGTTCCCTTTTATAGCCTATCGCGTACTCCACTCTGTGCGCCCCAATCTTTATCAGCCCCACTCTTCCCTCTCTCGGCTCTTGTCTATCTCGCCGATCCAAAACTACATGTGGCAATGAATTCCCTCCATGGCAATGAGCTGTGCATCCCGAGGAGCAGCAGCAAGCCGTGGCCAGAGGGAAGCAGGTACATCTTATTACCCCTCCTGCCTCTGCGTAGGGCACTCTGGAGCAAGGTCTTACTACTGTATACACAAAAAAGACATAATGCAACATGCGAAACACACACAGCTACTTCAATTATTCAGTCCGTATGTTCCATGCTGGATGAGGTTTTTGTACACCCGCAAAAGGTCCCAACGTTATCTGAACCTTGGGCACACACTTTGTAGTCCACCTCGGTTCCGAGTAATGTCTGGCTGAAATTGTTAGCTGACTGTATTTTGATTGACCCCCAATTAGGACCGGAGGTCTGACAACGTGATACCCGATAACACACACTGCATCTCCAAAGTGGATTTATAGATCTGCGCAAACGGTTAACGGCACAGCAAGTAAGCCTGTGCATGCAGCCTCCGCAGTCACACCTCCATAGTCAGGTTATGTTGAAGGTGTCTTCTACTCTAAAGCAATAGTTACTCTGTACTCCTCGTTTTGCCTCCATGCAGAAACATAAATTCAGCTCGAGTCTGGCAATAAAATAAAAATGGATTGTTGCTCCACCGTGACACAGCTCCAGTGTATTCCACCACAGGCATTTTTGTACTTAAACGTGCATCTCTGCCACATAATCAATAGTAAATGCTGCTGTTTCCAGATAGAAATGCAAGACTCCTGCAATGTCGACGTAAATCAGTCAAAGGTACTTTCGAATGTACAAGTTAAAAGACGTTTGTATTTAGAGCTTTTCCCAACA
This sequence comes from Gadopsis marmoratus, assembly GCA_036023855.1. Lineage (NCBI taxonomy): Eukaryota > Metazoa > Chordata > Actinopteri > Centrarchiformes > Percichthyidae > Gadopsis > Gadopsis marmoratus. The sequence goes on along the minus strand of JAVQJF010029416.1, from coordinate 20,098 downwards.
GGTCTGGAGCTGAGTGAGGTGACAGACTGAAGCACTCTGGTTTTACGCCCAGAACAGACAGAAATATATGGACATTCTTACATTTGAAATTGACAGCAGAGTCTAAAGTAACAACATGGTTGACGTCTCTCAGCACACGCATGGCATCATTTTTAATAAATACAAAATACATTTGTGGTTTTTATTGTTTTCTCGTTTCAGACCAGTTGACTTGTAACTAGTAATATAATTAATTTGCTACATGTTAATTATACCGAGTCTCTGAGGCTTGCACTTTGAACCTATTTGAACCTTGTAATGTTGCCGTTGGATGTAGGACTCTTGTTGCACTCATTGTAAGCCCTTAATTACAACTAACAATGACAATTGTAACAGCGCGACCACTGCGACCTGCTGTGGTGAATTTCTCCTCCGTATCAATGCAACACAACTCGGTTCATTGTCCCCCGTTAATTTATGAACAAAGCAACCGCTAGTGTGAAGGCGAAGAACCCATCCGATTGGCTAGCCCTTTGAGGAATGCTGCGTTTCTTTCTGCAAAGGATCCATTGCTCGCAATACACAACACAACGTCTCCTTCTCAGTTGAACTGTGTTCACAATATAGCCAGTAAAAGTGTGACTTGTCGGAATTATATGAATATTTCGTCATTGTCAGGATGGAGGAGAACAATTGTGATCCATGTCAGTCGTTTTCTCATGTAATATTAATCACAGGAGCTATAAGAGAATGCAGATAAATATAAATTAATACTGAGCTGGCTCCTCTTTGGCATTTTCATTTGTGCATCAGACTTGTCAGTCCTTTCTATGATTCGGTGTGCTCTGTTGTTCTGCTGAATGTTTCTCCACTTGTGTGCTCTCTGTTTGCTTCTTTGTCTTCACAGAGACAGACAGAGGGATCCCTTATTCCCTTCTCATGCATGAAGGCCAGCTCTTTATCAGGCGCCCCTGTGGAGGTTTAGTGAAAAACACAGGACTTTAAAATGTGTAAGCGACACATGATTTTCCTCTCGTTACCTTTTCAGGTTTTACAGACGTGCATGGCAACGTTTGGTGGGGGACATTTAATCTTTCTTCAGGCTTCAGGTTACATTACATTTCAGCTGAATCCAGAAATAGTTGTCGGGATTTGGTCAGTAGATTTAAGATGTTTTTAATCTTGCGAGAATGTGCAACATGACACACAGACTCTGGCAGGGTAAATTCCTACGTCGCCTCAGGTCCCCAGGTAATATCCGTCCCCTGAGAATGGGGCTTTAGAAGAATCTTTAGATAAGTAAGCTCTACACTCCAAGTAATCACGACGGGACATTGCAACACTTTATCCTCCCGAAATTCTCATTCATCACATCCCTCCTGCACTTCTGGCAGCCTGTCTGTATGCTACAACTTTGTATGAATGTATTTGTGGTATGTATGGTAGTTGTGGGAAGTGTTGCAGGGGGAGTGTGACCTCATACTTCCAGGTCACGATTCAGCTCCACACAGCAGCCTGTGTTCTGCAGTCTGACAGCAGTGTGGGGGCTTCAAGCTGTCTTTGCACCCGCGATGACTTGGTCACCACTCTACAGAACTTGACTCTTGCTGCTCCCAAAAGCGAGAATGACCCTTAAGTCACTCATATCTCAATAAAACACAACTGAAAACCTACCCTTGGGTGTGAAACTTGCTATAAAAATAAACCGAGCCTTGCTTTCCTTTCAACAAATCCGGTGACATAACCAGGATTTAAGGTCATTGGTCCAACTTCCTCTTGAGGAACCCCACCCCACCGAGGAACTTTGGACCGGGCAAAAAGTTTCAAACATTTTTTTTTCTTTTTTAAATTTGTAGGTTTTTGTTTAAAGTCGCCCAAATGTTAGCTGGGATAGGCTCCAGCCCCCCCCTGCGACCCTTCGGGATAAGCAGTATGGATAATGAATGAATGAATGTTTAAAGTCGTGACATTTAAAAAGGTACCAAGTCTAAAAATGTCAAAATCAACCTTAAAGACACACCATGCAAAATCAGTCTAATTGTAGAATGTAAACTCTGCAGGTCATTAAAATTCCCTAATTCGTAGGACTTGACCTTGGTGTCCTTAATGATAGCTGTGGCCCTCCTCACTGAATCATATACGCTCTTATCTTCCACTTACTCTACCTATCATATTTGGATAAGAGCATCTGCCAAATGTATTTTAACCTTGCTCTAATGGAGGGGCATTTAAACATGCCTTTTCATTCTATGCCCATTAGCACGTGCTAGAAAACAAAATGCCGGACTCTCTCTTTTTCGTCTTCGTATACATTCATGAAGTCACACAGCTTTGGGATATGCAAACCATTTTTGATTACGACTGCATCAATTTAGCGTGCACTTCTATAAAGCTGTCATACTCACGATGAGCAGTTTCTAAAAAAAGTATCAAGTATCGTGTCATCTTTTTTTAATCCCTTACTTTCTTTTTCCTTGTCATAACCTGCCACCTCCATTACCCACAACGCAAGTTGAGCACTGGCAGTTTGGTCGGATATTCGAGTGTGCTATGCTAGTAACGGTTAATGTAGCCTCGGACCGCAAGCAGGGGTGAGGAGCGGGCAATGGGCAGGATTTTTTTTTTTTATACAATCAAAATGCCTCTAAAATTTGATTTATGTTCAAATCCATCATCCAAGTAAGCACTGATTTTTTTTGTCTTTCTGGTGAAAGAATTGGTAAAATTGTTCTAATTTTACCAAATTGTTATTCTAATTGTTCTAATTTCAGAGCCATTAACTCAAGAGCTTCTCCAAGAGTATATTAAATGGGAATCTGGACCTGCTGCTGAAACCCGGGTTAAACTTGCGCCTCTTCACGTCTTCTGATCTTAAAATTGACAAAACCAACACTTACTGGGACACCTTTTTTGATGCAAAACTGTACCCGAAGCTACAAAGACGGAATAAATGAGTGAAGTTATTGACAGATGAGATGTGACTGACATGGCTGACTGGCTTGTTCTGCCGCCTGCGTGGGAGGTGGCGCATGTTTCCAGCCAAGACTGCATGCGAGCAGAATTATTAAAAGAATCCTCGTGTTCATAGAAGATTCTTAATCAAATTATTGTGATGATCAAGTAAGAGCAGTAATTTAATTATTTTGCACATTCATTGTCTGTACAGACTGAGTCAGTTGGATAGGTTTATTCTGGATTTAAACGATGCAGTTTTGTTCATGTTCCAAAATGATTTAGCTGCCTTCTTCCACCCGGGAGCAGTCTGTCCTTCACACATTTCCGCGCTCTTTGTCTCACAGGAGCTTTTAGAGCGCTTTTGGAGTTTGTGAATAGTCAAAACACAGCTCCTGGTTGGCTGGCTAAGTGTGTGTGATTTCTGCTGAAGAGCATGCACTGGGGACACTTGAGAGACACAGACAGACTGTGAAAGAGAGGAAAAAAGAACATAAGGTTGATTGAGGGAAAGAGAATGGAGGGGCGAGCTGGCGTTTGGCTGAGCAGTGGAGAGATATTCTCCGCAGTGTGTTCCCTTTCCATCCGTGGAGGCCAGCTCTTCGTCTGCTGCCTCTGTGGGCAGGCAGAGACAGAAAGAGATATGAGGCAAAAAGGGGGCAGGCGGAGCTGCCTGGAACAAAGAAGCTATCCTCTGGATCTTAATCCGATAACAAAAGTATAGGTTTATGGATATGTGTACAGTACATTGCAAGGGAGGCTGCTTTATGTAATGTTTGAAGGAAGAAATAACGCAAACTTCCTTTTTTACAAAAGGACTAATTGAATTCATAAGCAATTAAGACATGTGCCTGATTCAATGCAGTTTTAGTGAGGATACCTTTCTTTATACCTTTCTACATTTCGCATCAACCAGTGGCAAAGTTTAGGATTAGGATAGGAGCTGCACACACACACACACACACACACACAAAGCATTGTTCCTCACGTGACAAATTTCAAATATGAGGTTGACTTTTCAAAATGATCAGGAGACAGCCAGTCAGCCGTGTGTCAGCTGTGGCAGCCTCGTTTTGGCTGAAAGGAAAGTCGGCATCTCTTTTACTGGGCAGTTCATGTGGTACTAGATCACTGCCTCTGCATATCTTATATTTCTGGCTTTATGTACAGATCATGCCACACTTCCACCACTTCAGGGCGGATGAAAGCTTTGTGAAAAGTGTAGCCTGCTTCTCTTCGAACTTATAACCTTAAACCAAGTCTTCACTCTATAAATGTAATGATTTACATTATGGGGACTTTTAGTCCCCAAAAGGATGGCGAGTCCCCACAGTGTGACTGTGTAAACAGGCTTATGCCCCTCCCCCCACCTCCCTCCCCTACATGAGTAATGCAAGGCCACTCTCTCTCGCTCTCTCTCTCTCTCTTGCTTTTCCTGACTGTGTGCAAGAAAACTAATTTTGTAATTGGGACTCTGTTTGGAAGATAATTAGCCAGCCCTCTGTAGTCAGCTCCCTGAGCCTGTCTAAACAGGATGTAGTAACACACACACACACACACACACACACACTCAGAATTAGTGATGTCGTAACGATGGCAGATCTGTTGGCATGCTTGCTGTTGTGTGCGTGCGTCCACACACACTGCCGGTGTCCTCGCGTCTTGGAGACTGTGACAGAATCTATTCGCCCACCTGCTCCTCTTCATTATCCGAAATGCAGAGCTGTAGATGTAGGGCAGGGTATCTGGCTGGTTAGGTTCCTCTCCCGTCTCTCTCCTCTCGCTCGTCCTTTTCTTCCTCGTCTCTTTGTTCCTCCTCTCCCCTTTGTTTCCCCTCCATCTGTTTCCCCTCCTGTTTCTCTCGCCTCTCCATTCGCAGCTACCTTGTTTTTGCTCATTTATACAGTGCCTTTTCATCTCCTCGTTTCCTTCCCCTTTCCTCTCTTCTTCTCCTGTATCTTATTTCCTATTTTCTCCCTTTCTCATCTACTTGTCTCCTCTCCTTCATCCCTTGGCATGCTCCCCACGTATTCAATTACCCTGGACTTGATTACATGCTTAAAATGCGACACAGAAGGGCGAACGGCTACTTACTCTCCAAAGGAAATCTATTGGTCTCCTCCTTATGATGCTGCAAGGTCTCTCCCAGCTTCGGTTTCGTTTTACGTGCCTTCAGAGGCGGCTGTGCTACTTTGGTGCTGCCAGGGGGGGCAGGAGGTGGGTTTCTCTCCGAACTGATCCCCTCTCCACATCACACACACACGTCTCTTCATGCCTGTTCACTACAGATAACATTAAATTGTGCTATTAAAATCAAATAATACAAATCACTGAACATGCTATCGGCTGACTGATGTAAATGTGACCTCTCCTGATGTTGTCACCTGCCTTTTCCACACACACACACAATCACACAGCCGCGCTATGATCACCCCTTGTACAATTTGCAGTTTTGTCCCAATTCATCTTTGTCAGAGTGCAAACTTTGGCGAGGTTGGAGACCTTAAATGAAACTGATGAAACTGCAGAATTACAGATGAAATTTTGCGCAGAAAAAAAATAAAAGCAAAACTGCCAAACTCCAGGTTTAAGTTATGGCGTCCTTGTTGGGGGCTGTCAATCAAGCACAGTCTTACACGCCACACGGTCCTTAGCAGACTAATCAGCCAATTAAGTGAAAGTACCGGTGTGGGTGTAGCGTGGGAAGGGTATTTAAAACCTGTAATCTTTTATTTTAGCAGGGAAAGTTATTTATTCCGTAATTTAAAAAAAAAACTAAATTAAAGGGGCAGTTCATGGGGTATGTAGACATGAAAAGTATTGGTCTTACCAATACTTGACAGGGGGGAGAGAGTGATTGCGTAACAATGTTAAAGTTATTAGTCCTCAGTTGAAAACACCATCAGAATCAGGGCGACACCTTCAGCTGAGTTTGAGGACTCGCCCTTGGCTGTAGGTGAGTTAGGCTCAGTGTGCTGGTTTATTCAACCCTCCCTGTGATGGAGGGCCTTGACATGAATTATTCTCATTTTCATTTCTTGACATTGAGACCGTTCCCTCGCGGACCTTCAGCTGGGAGCCGCCGTAGCGACGGGGATGACACTGTATCATCGGTAACGCTGGGAATTATTCAAAGTCAAAGTCAAGTACGTCCTCAATGAAACTTACGCTCCTTTCTGGAAATGCATCCAGCTGCCTCTTTCGGGATTTGACCTGCTCAAAAATACATCCAGCTATGATGTGCGGAGGCAGGTGTCGCTGAAAACTAACACTCATGATGAAGCGTTTGTGTGTATTGTCTGTTTTTCTCTTAATTACTCGTCAGTGAGCCACAGTTGTTTTTAATCAAGCTGAAAAATGCCCAACTAATTATCCATGTTGTTTGGAGAGTGAATCCTGCATTAGAATGCTAATTGAAAAATGCTTGTTGGTGTCACTAAATGCTAGTTTTATAAAATGATAGCTTTTAGGAATATTTTAGCATATACTATATGTCCCATTCTATTATTAAGCCCACTATACCACTTATGAAACTGTCAAAATGTCAGTGGGCCCTATGGGGTAATTCTCACAAGGTGATTTTATCCAAAGGAATCAGGGTGCGTGAAAGTAATTTCAGTGTTTAATATAAAGCATGTTTTCAACAACATACAGATGCATTTCCATTGCTATAAGGGAAGGTTCATTGGATAGAAGAGGAGATGTAACCGTTTTGGAAACTGTTCCTATCGAAAACACTAAGAATCGGAAGTTTTGTCGTTAGATAAAACAGAAAACAAAAGTGGGGATGCAAAAAATATTTTCGGGACACCAAAGTGTTAAACAAGAACGAAAGTTTTTCCCAAGTTTGATGCAAAGTTTTAAATCTTTGGTTCTGATGCCACAGAGGCAGCTCTTGGTTGCACATTGTATTGTTACAAACCAGGGGACACTCGCCAGAGATGAGCCTGGAGGAGTAGTTTTGGGTAATATTAAATGAAATATGTTACAGTTAAATATGAAGCTGAAGCCAGGAAATCATTAACACGGGAAACAGCTAGCCTGCTCTGGCCAAAGGTTAAAACAAATCCACCTACTAGCACCTCTCACTAATTAATGTACAAGTAAAGACAAAAGGTTCCTGGATTCTTTTCCTGGCAACCTCACGGTGACAATAAGACTCCAAGAAGTCTCTGCACCAGGCCAGGAAATAGCATATAAACCCCAGTAAATACTCAACTTTACTTTTATATTTCACTTTCTGAACGGATTAAAGTATCAGCATGTTAATAATTGAGATGCAGAAGTGCTGTGATGCAGATTTCTTTTAGATCCAGAAAACAGCCTATACATTTTTAAACAATACTACAAGGAGTAGACCTTCAGAATATCAGAACAAATAATAGTCCATCTTACTGAGCAGCCATTCCAGTTTGTGAGTATTTGTACACCAGAATATTTCAGGGTTTCGTCTGGCCATTTAAAATGGACACCCTTACTTCATCATAGTATGATAGTATATAAGTATATAAAATAAAAATGGCCTCTTTTCCTAAATCATATTGCTCACACATTCTGTTTGTTTCACGAATATTTTTGAACCTGAGAACCGAAAGTACTTCAATCAAATATAGTCTAGTTTGAACTCAGGTGTTAAAACATTTAGAATAGATTTTAATATTTTACTGATTACGTTTAAGGCTCTTCATGGCCTCTCTCCCTGCTTTATCTCTGACCTCTTAGACCTGGTACTTTGAGATCCTCTCTCTGTCTGCTCCAGACGCCCGGCTGAAAACTAAAAGGGCGCAGAGCATTTTCAGTCGGTGCCCAGAGGCTCTGGAACTGGATCTGGATCCGCCCGAGGAAATCAGGTCGGCTGAGTCAGTCACCTCCTTCAAGTCTCTTGTGAAAAACATAGTTTAATTGGAGAGAGCCTTTCCTGATTTTACTTGAGTTTAAAATGTTCTTTAAACTGTCTTTTATTTCCTTTGAGAAATGTTATACTTTTCCTGTTCTTGTCTTGGATCCCTACATCTTTCGGCTTTCTTTATGGATTTTGAAGATTGTTATGTCTAGATGACCTGCAAAAACACCAAATCAAAAACGGAAATATACAGGTTCCACATTACTGGCTTTAATGAAGTATTTGTAGTTTACCGCAGGCATTTTCATTATCCTTTTACCACCTACTGTGCCCGTCGGACACTGACCTTCGGACATATTCTCACCTGTAAGGCACCAAAACCATGCTTAGTTCATGCTTTATTTATCACTGAGTTTGCTTGACACAAAAAAACAAACTGTATGTGAGCTGCCCACCTCCTTACCACCGCAGACATTTTCCATTGTCAAATTAGGCAAGGAGGACGTCCACCCAGAAACAGTCCCTCAGCACGGTGTGATGTCTCAGTTGCATCATGAAAGTTCAAACTCATTTCGCAAGACTGTTTTTTTCTTTTTCTTTATATTTCAGCAGAGAGAGGACAGGTGATGACTAAGTGAACCACCGGGATGAATCCTCTGTTAATTAGCAAAAGGTGGAGGCAGAGGGGTGTGTCGGAGGCTCAATCACACGACACGCACACACACACACACACACACCCCTACATGCTGAACATGTAGATTTAGTTATTTTGCACACGCAGCTGGCCTACACACTGCTCAGCTGCTCACATGTGTGAGGGGCACGCTGCTAACGAAGCCTGAGTCACACTGTGCAATGAGCCCCAGGCCCACTCAAACACACAACTCATCATCACACCTCAACACACACACACACACACACACAGCAAATCTCTCTCAGGGATGCTATGGCGCTCAGCAGGCTAACGCAGATAGCAGCTACTCACAATGCCAGGGGATGACGGGATGGATGCGGCTCAGGCCCGTCACCGCCGTACTCTCTCTCTCTCTCTCTCTCATGCGCTCGTTCGTCTGTCGCTCCTCAGCTGTACGCCATGCCGTTCATCTGAACTAGCATTATTAAAATAACTGTAAAAAAAACCAACCTGGTCGCTCTCACACACGAGCAAGCTCAGATTAGAGGATAGGCACCGCTCTGAGGTGAGCGCTTTCTGGAGGAATATGACACGAAAGCAAACCGAGTTTCTGAGCTATAAAGTCGACTTCAGTGCACAAAAGAACGAGTACTGGGGCCATGTTCTGTTTTGCTTGAGTTGAATGCATCCAAGTGTCAAAGACAGCAATGTTGCCTACTCGTGCTCATTCAGTCCTTTCATCCTTACACTTATTTTTCAAGAGCCATCGTTCTTATCAGGAGCTTGCACACTGTGTAGATGTTGTGCATGTGTGTTTATGTTGTAATGTGTGTGTGTCTGCCTGTATAATTAATGGGGCAATATCTGCCTGCTGACTGCCTTAACCAAGGCTTCCTCACAGTGTGGTGAACATCTGCAGGCCCTCAGACACCCACACTTCCAGCTGAGTGATTGATTATGTGTCAAGGGTGTGGGTGAATACACATCTTTATACTCTGTATGGTCACACACCATACAGTATGTGTGTGTGTGTGTGTGTGTGTGTGTGTAAGAGAGTTGTAATAATAGTTTATAGCCATTCATGATTTCTCTTTTGTCCTTATACTCCCTTCACCCAGATTTGGGTGGAAAAAAATGACTTCAAGCTGTCCACAAACAATTTTAAAGCTTTAAAGTACATGAAAAGTGATTGATCCAGGAAAGCATCCAGGTTTAATCTGGGTAAATGAAAATTCATGCATTTAACTTTAACATTTTAATTACCAGGGACATGTCCCCGGACCCCCCTAGAGGGTTCGTGATCCTCGGTCCAGGGTTTCTCAAAATCCTGTGGGACGTAATGTAGCCGCACATACTGATGGTGTGTGTGAATGTATGAAATATAGAGGCACTCGTGCCTTTGGGGAAATGACATGTTGATGTGGAGGCATCTACTGAAGGGTCCCACAAGATAATACCTTTGAGTTTCAGGAATGCTCATCGTAATGTTCTTGGATTGTACAGTATGTGTGTCAGTGTGTAAGAAGCCCTGTTGCAGCTTCGATTGCCAGTTATTAAGCATTGTACTGAAACAGCTTTCTGTTCTCTTTTATAATACACCCATGGTTTGCTGTCATTGCAAACACAGGAACAGGAAAGGTAAGTGGGAGGAAACCGGAGCTCCTTGAGGAATCCCAAGCAACCCACACACAGAAACAACTTCACTTACTGCATTTAAATACAACATATTATGCAAGAAAACATAGGAAATCAGCGTACTGTTGTATGTTGTTGTCTCATGGGATGTATAGGGCATAAAAACAGCAAAACACACAATTCTGTCTTTAGTGTGGAAACTGCTCAGTTCCAGTTAATCCAAACGCACGCTTGGAGCAAATTTCAAACAGCTACTGTTTTTCTTATCAATACGCAACTCAGGAAGCATATTTTTATTTACAGTTACACACATCCAAAAGCTGCCATTTCCAAGCTGCTTTGTGCTCCCGGTGCTGTACTTCTGCATACTAAGCAGCTCTTTTTAGCTTAACTTGCTGTTAGTTTTCCAGGTGGTCTGGGGGTTCGGACCAGGGTGCTTGCATTTCATAAAGTTACTTTATAAACCTTCACATTTCTGCTTCCCCTAAATAGGTGTTTTGACATCAAACATAAGTGCAGCATCTTGCTTCTTGCGCTTGTTTGGACCAAAAGCAGCCATTTCAAATGAAACGGTGAGCTGCAAGTTTCTACCAGGTGTGTGTGTGTGTGTGTGTTTGTGTGTCTGCTTGCCTTCATGTGAGCGTATATATCAGAGGGCGAGTGTGATGAGAGGACAACTCAGAACAGAGGGAAGTGTTCTGTCACTCATATATAACTCCAAAAGATAGCCACAGGGTGGCTGTGATTTTGCGAAAAATGATTTGTCTAAGTGTGGGTGAGAGTTTGCGTGTGTCAGTCAACAGAATAGCCAAGTATGAACTGGTTTTCTACTCCGCTGCTCAGAATATTGTTCAAACACTGGGGGTAACCCTAAACCGTCTGTCTGGAGGTAACGAAATCCACCTACCAGCACCTCCACAGCTCACATTTAACGTTTGTGTCATTCATACATAAACCCAAGTGTAAAATGAAGTTGCAGTTTTTCAGAGGGTTACGTACGGAAGCCGAGAACGGTCGTGCTTGCAATTTCTTTTTATACCGCTATCTCATGAGTTAATGATTTCGTTTCTCTAAATAACAAAGCTCTTTTTCTTGTGATAATGGGTTAATTTCTCTCAGTCTTCTTCTTAAACAACAGGGACTGATCTGAACGTTATCTCTAACAGAAAAACATAATGCAATTTCTGCCTGTGTTACGAAGACCTTGAGTGAAGTACAGTGTCGTGCCATGATCAATAATAGGTACTTTTGTTGGTCAGCTCAGCCAGCTCTTTACGTCAATATATAATACTTCAAGCCCAAGGAGCACATTTCCATTTCCACATTTCCTGTTTTATTTTATTCTCTTTAGATTCAGCTAGCAAGCGGATCTGGGATCAAGGGGTGTTCATGAATCAGATATTTTCTTTCATACTCTCAAATCTGTCTCTGTCCTCCATGGTTTCTATCTGCTACAGACAATCTTATCATCAGCCTCGCTCCTTCCTCCACAAAGTGGCCCTGTGTCATGTCGTTTGTAACCTCCAAGCAACCTCTTTGCTTCAGCCTTCAGACGTCTTTGTACATCACTCGAATTTGGGTCCCTGGTTGGTTAATTCGGCTACTTTCGTTTATAATCACGCATGCAAATTGTTCCCTTTGATGCCAACCATAAAGTTCGGTTTTTAACCTTACGACTTCACCAAGTGGGGTAATTTCAGCTCTGAGACAAGAGGACATTCATCCTGTCTTTTAGGTGTGAAGGTGAAAGATGTCCTTTATCTCTAGTGTCACATGGTTTGGATCCTTTTTCACTGAGGAATGCTCTTAAGACTCTTAAAGTAATTGAAGGGTTGACAAGGGTCCCTTTTCAATGAAAACCTTTATCGATTGCAATCATTTGCGTAGGGTGAGAGCGGCAGTAACGATGCTTTGGGCACACTGGCACTGATTTCAGGCCTGGAGATGGACAGGTCAGTTTCTTTGTTGCTTTTGCCGAGAGATCTCACTGGCTGACTGAGATACATCATACGGTGTCATATGTAATATATAACAGCTCATATTTTCTTCTTGTGCAGAAAATGCAAACAAGAGCTAATTGCAGATACTGAAATTGCGAGTTTCATGCAACTAGACACTCTGCTTCCAACAAAGCTTTTAGGGCCTTGAACAAGAATTTGTTTGTGTAATTGTAGGATCTTTTCACATGCTATGGAGGTTAGAGAACGTTGATGTCGAGCTTACAAACAGGACAAAATTTTATTTGAAATAGCGTTGTTTCATCTGCATTTCAGTGACAACATTTCAACATGTAGTCATCGACTGCGCCTTATAGAAACAATCATTTCTGTTCTGCCCAAACAGTGATTCTGTGTAGTAGACTTTTAAAAAAAGGTTTGACTTTTCTTAGGGAGCTGAACTTAGGTATCTAGATGCCGTTCGACTTCAAATCACCAAAGCAGCGTTAACTGGACTTCAAACCAAGATGCTGCCAAAATTACAATCTTTTTGCCAGTACTCAAACTCGAATGCATGACCTGACTTGCTGGTTTGCATCCCTGGCTCCTTCTGGGTGCCAGCTACAGCATTATTACATGTGTAAATATATCAACCTGACCAGGCTTTATGTAGCAACACGAGTTCACTGGTGAGGAACGATAACAAACGAGGGAGCGGTCCGTACTGAAAAAGTGGAGTACAACTTATGGAAGTCTTTTGAAATTGTTATTGCATTGCAAATCCCGATTGAGCCTCAAAATGTTTGCTTGTAAAACCATTTTAAAATGAGAACAACCTCCTCTCTGTCAGGAAATTCTATTTTAGTAGGTATGTTTTAATTAATGTTTAATCCCTGGTGTTTCAATATGCTTCACAGTGACAGGACATAAATGACAATAGCAAGATAAAAATGTAAAAAAACAAAACTATCAGCAATGCAATGCTTTTCCAGCAATAAAGTAGCAGCGAGTAAGACATTTTTAATTTTAATAGTTTCTCTAGTAAATTAGCAATTAGCCAACAAGGCACTCACGTATTATACTCAGTGTGTATCAGGATGATGCCTGTGCACTGACAGAGTCCCTGTTTAAGTACATATATAAAGCAATAAGAGGTGAAAGAAGAAGATGAAGAACAATGCCTGAAACTACAGCCGTAACAATAACACAAGGCAATAAACAGAGAAAGAAAGGAGGAGGAAGCACATCTCCATTGTTCTTTGAGCAGCCACATCTGCTTTATGCCCGTTCATCTTGTTTATTGTTTCAGCATTAGCCCAAGTAGTGACAGAAACACAAGGTATTCTTTCTTTTTCTCTCCAGCACTGCGGCCTTGCGAGCTTCACTGGTCCACTCCATCAAGGTAATGTGATTAGTTTACTAGGCCTGGGACCTGGACAGGCTTCCTCTCGCTGTGAGCGTTGTGCGTGTGCGTGTGTGTGTGTGTGTTTGTGTGTGTGTTTGTAAGTGCGTGTTGGACACCCGGAGTGGACACCGTGATGGATGATGAAGATGAACAAATCAATACAAAAAAAGGGTCCTGTCATTGCGGCTACATCCCAATTTACCTTGGCATGTCTGTACTGTCAGTCAGCAGGCGGAGACAGAGGAAATAATGATAAGACGATGGGGAGGTTGAGAGGAGTGGGTGGGGAATAGGGAAAGAAATGAAGAGAAGGACAGGAGGAGAGGGACTGACGGGCAGGTGAAGATCGATAGGGAGAGGATATGCAGGATAGGATTAGGGAAAGAGAGTAAAATGGATGATGAAGATACAGAGACTGACGTGGGTGTTTTCCCAGGTGTGACATCAATCAGATTTGGTGCTTTGCCAGAAAAGGTCACATGCTACAGTTGAATACCTTGAGTAATTCCGTCGTGCACGTGGAAAACAAATGTGTGCAAACACTGCGGCAGAGGAACATCCACACATCCATCCAATCCCGAAAGGGTTGCGCTCGCCTCTCGCCGGAGATAAGAACGCTAACCCTTGATGGTTCGAAATGGCTTAGGAGAGTCTTGATTGTGAGCCAATTTTCTCTGAGCCGTAAGCCTTAATGTCTGTTTTCAGCACCAGTGCCTTGCCTTTAATGGTGCCTGCCTGCTTTTTGAATTCAAGGATGGAATTAAGTTATCTGAAGGGAAATAACTCTATGGAAACATCGCCGCACAGTTGGCTGCTGCTGAAGTGTGTACACGTGTGCACATGTGCGTGTCTGCGTGTGCGCTAAGCCTCGGTACAGAGAGAACAAAATACCGCAGCCGCATTTAAAAAGGTAAGTATTTTCCACATTCCCGGCACTTCACAGCTCTCGGTTCTGTCTATTTAGCCGTCCCGGCTGACAAACTGAAAATTGACTGAGTTGCTATACAGTTCAAACTTTACGTAAATGTCTCAAGGCTGTGGTTATGAAAGATTGTGACTGTGTGGCAGCAATACTACTACATTTTGATCCGTGAAGCCTTCCTTGCTTTAAGTCAGTTTTTCTTCTAACAATCTCTAACTTTTTTTCACGCGGCACAGTGGGATTGAATGACAGGGACAGTGGAAGCTGCTGTAGCTCCAGGCCTCCTCATGCATCCCACCTCCATTATTTGCAGTAAGTGTCCAAATGCACCATTGACAAAAAAAAAATTAATTCCACCAAAATGTCCATTCAGTTTGTACTGGAACTTTCTTAGCAGAAAGGAGTTGCTCAGTTGTCAAGGATTTGAAGATGCTTGTTTACCATCACATTGCATCGTGTCCTCCAACAAAAAAAGGCTCGGACCGCAAAAATGTTTTAAAAGAAACGCTGGTCAGGAAATTCTTTGATCAACAAGTTAGGGAATCACTTTTAATGTATTTGCCTACTTAAAAATTTAATAGTAGAAGTGCATGAACTAGGCTCCAGGGTTGTTCCTTACGATTCTTCAAAGTCTTTTTATAACTACCAAAGTTCCGTTTGCTATGTACTGACAATGTTCAAGTAAAAATTATTTACATTTTTAAAAAAAATCATGTTTTGTGAAAAACTGTAAAAACGGTGAACATTGAGCATTAAATATTCCATATAGACTTCTTTATAATCAGCCACCAAAAGGAGGCTGGGGGAGCCACAGACTCACTCTCACATTTATTGTATTATATATATAGCGCAATATGCGCAATATGTTGCTCATGCTCGACACATTCCACCAGGTAGGTTACGTGTCGCTTTTGTGTAAAATGTGAGGCCACACGACAGCACATACTAGTCGTACAAGTTGCCGAACATATTGCCCCAGAGGACGTGCAAGTTATGTGGGTGCGTTTACCTTGCTTTGCTCCGCACGCCAGATGTTGGATCTAATTAAGAGGCTATTTCAAACCTGTTGCAAGCCTTATTCAAACTCAAATTGTAGAGCCACAAATTTCGAACAAAGTGCACGTCCTTGCCTGTCCTGCCATGCGTCACAACTCTGTCTCGTTTTGTGTGCTCGAGGACAAACTCATATTTCTTTCCCTTTATGCTGCTCTGCCCCTCCCACCTCCCTCCCGCCAACTCTCGCTGCCGTTTTGATTGCAGGACGTTCACCAGTTGGTATGATGGCTTTCCCTTTACATTGCAACGGACAATGAGAGCGTTTCGCACACGCCCACGTTAGCGTGTGATGTCACTTCCCCACTCGTAGGCCAAGAAGTGAGGCAGGCAAAAGATTATTGGCAAATGAGGGCAAAATCTGTCAGAGCGTCGTTCGAGTGGAGAGTGGGCATGTATGCTGTACGTTCGTTCTCATGGTGTGTGTGTGTGTTGCCTGGATTCTTCTCCTCCTTACTTTGTGTGAGTGTGTGACAGTGAGCTGGGACACTCTGGGGAGCCGGCAAACCAGCTGGTGCGAGGGAATTAGAACTCCTGTATTTCTCAGGCCAGTCAAACGCAGCACTAATAACTCTGCCGGGAGTCTCAGCAGAGGGTGTTTTAAGACCTTCAACTTCACATCCATCCATTGGCGAGACAGATTCCGATGCCGCGGAAATCTGCACCTCACCTCACCTCACTGCACCAGTCCTTTTGCCGGAGTCTCTCAACCGCAATTAGCGATTTAGCTTCTGTGCTAACACGTCCATATGAATGCCACGCAGCCTCCTGATTCCCGAAAGAGCATCAGAAGAGTGCGTTTGTTGAAGTCAGAGTGAGGATACTAGCAACCCAAATCCATGTCCTTTTTGGTCAGCGTTGATGTTGTTTATTGTAACTGATTTAAAACTACTAAGTGTTGGCTGTCAAAAAGGCAGAAAACATAGTTGTTTCAGAATAAACTTAAAGGATTAAAGTAACTTCAGCATTGTCATTTAACCATGAATATGACGTTCCCTAATGTTAACTAAGTGTTGCTGTCTGTGTTTTCTCTTGCAGGCTGTTAGTTACCAAGGTCGAGTGGATTTTTGGAAAAAAACCTGTGAAGCCTTTGAACTGTGCTGTAACATGCTGGCGGTGAAAAGTACAAAAAGGACGGTCTGTCAGGTATATTAGCTCTCGCGCTCTCTCTCTCCTTGACCTACCCTGTTCTTTTTGATTATTTGCCACACTATAAAACACACAACACGTTCTTCCACACATTAAAATAGCTACCTCATGGGTATTTTTCAATTGTTTACTTGACTCTGTGTGTAGGCTTCCATGTTGTTGCTTTAACTTAAATGTACTTGATTTTACTGTAGTTGCCACATGCAGCTTCTGTGGGAATAAGCAACTGTCGGCCAATGGCGGCAGGGAACCCCAGGTGGCCCGTGGGTTCAAACCCAGGACCTTCTCTCTGTGCGGTGACAGTACTAAGTCAGCGCTCTGCAGATAATTAGTGGGGAAGTGGAACATTACAACAGGGGAAACAAGTGAACTGTCATTTCTCAAACACCAGACGTTCACGGCTAATATACATGTTGATCAGATGAGCGAGAGGAATTGGTATTAGCACACATGCCAACGTTGACTCAAGGAAAAGGCACATTGGGAATGGAGAAAGTAGGCTCCATGACAGTGCCACAGGCATGCAGCTGCACACCGAAGAATTTTTGTTTTAACAATTATAGTTTTACATGTGCATCACTCGGATTTTAATTACATTAAAAGCTAATAGTTAAGGACATGTACACATGCATCTTTATCCAGCGCTGACACTCACAGCTGCTCGTAGGATATGTTCTAGCTGCCCAAAGCCTTGTATCCGTCTGCAGGCAGAATGACAGGGAATCATTGGTACAGTACAATATGAGCGTTCCCTTTGCAGCCTTTAATTTGACGTATGTAGACTGTATTCTCAGTGCAATTATGCACACCTCATTCAAAATGGGGAGCTTGATTAAATCTTGTGAAAGCAGCACTGAGCTCTTGCAAAATAAGTACATACATCTGTGTGGTGTTTGAGCACAGCAAACTGCGTGGTTGTATCTCAGCTTTTAAACACACGCAAGAGCACAACGAGTGGCATTATGGGCATGTGTTGAAGTCGCAGCAGTAGTTCGTGCAGCTCAAATCCAAAGCCATGTTCTACTACATAAGGTCAGGTACTCCCAGCTATCGTGAGTTTCAAAACGTTGTTGCCTCTAAAGCCTTGCATTTTGTCACTGTATAGAGATTTGCCTGTAGTTACGGTGAAATCATGAGTTTACAGAATCACATCTGTAACTGCTGTGCGACCAGGACAAGCGGTGTCCTGGCCATTCTAGTCTAGGAAATATATCCTTAATAACTTTTGCAATATTTCTAAACTTCCCATTCCGGCAAAAGGAAGTTGTTAGCAGACAAGATGGTGAATGGTTCATAAATGGTAATGGTTTCTGCGATAAATTCCAGCCTGGTTTTAGAGCAGGCCGTAGTACAGAGACTGCACTTCTCCAAGTTGTTGCATTTGTTGTAGCAGCTGACAGTGGTCAGTCATCGGTTTTATCTCTTTTAGATCTCACAGCAGCTTTTGATATACAGAGCTGATGGCTTGATTCTAAATGAGGGTTGTGAACAGTGTGGCATGTCTGCTTTTTATTTTCTGCTATATTTTCCATATTATCCATAAAACAGTAAATCTGAATTTATTATTATAGGCGTTTTTTGTTTTTATAGCCTAGGTGCATTATCCTCCGTTTCATCTCACTGCAGAGACATTGGTGTAATTTGTGATTAACAAAACAATTTTTGATCAAATCGGTAATTCATGCAATTCCTGCATCTTTGCAACATATTGAAGATTAGATCTTTTATTACTGTTTTCAAAGAACTTAGAAGCTAATTCACGTCACCTGGATTACTGCGATGTTCCAGCCTACCAACCAATCACATCGTAGCTAGTCAAATCCACGGCAAGAATTCAAAAGGGTGTGTATCCTAATTTGTTATTTGTTCAGAGGGGATTATAAGATTTTAATTATCTCTTGGCTACTTGACCTCAACCCCATAATATAAAAGAAATACGTAGTGTAACAAAGTTTGTATAGTATGTGATTCCACTGTAAATGACATAATTTTATACATATCTGTTTAAATTAATGGCTCAAGGGCGCCCTCTCTCAGAGGTAGCTGAAACATTGCCCGTTTATGAGAGCCGTGCCCGAGGTGAGCTACCGGGTGCAGCATTGTGTATTAATGTCTCTACAGTCACTGCTGGAACACATGTGCCCTGCGACTTGTTGAAAAGTCCATGAGAAGAGTTGTGAGTTGGTTGCTGTACTTCTTTAAGTGCTAAAATGTTCTAATAATGCATTCTCTGAGCTAGCTAGCTAGTCTCTGCGCTATAGTGGCTTGCTGTTCTTTTATAGCGAGCCAACTGTATAACTCACCAGTATACATCCTGCTCCATTCAGGCAATAAACTAGCGACGTGTTCTGCTCATCTTCCTCTACACAACGCAGAGTCGAGCGCTTGCCTGAACCAACCAGATACAGTGAAGTGTAGCTGAGCGCAATTTAATTTTTCTCTTCCCTTATTTTCCCTGCACAACTCTGTCAGGATCATTAAAATAGGTAGGGCACCTAAATCCCCCAAACATAATTATTATGTCAATTTATGCAGTCATGTAAGCGCTGTAATCAGACTATTAACTTAATCACTGTGTTTGCAGTGGCTGCATGACAGACTCAGAGGATACATTAACATACAAGAAAACATTCAAATGTCAGGACAGACAATAGATTATGTAACGCAGCGACGCTCACTGAAACACACTCGTGCAGGTGGACACACACGTGCAGTCTCTATGGCTGGAATAAATCTGCTGTTTGATGTAATGACCACTCACAGCTGCAGGGAGAAGGTAACGGATGAACTGAGAAGTCATTCGTCTCTCAGTTCTTCCTCCCTCTGTCCCCATCTCCCTCCCTCTCGATCTCCCTACCTCTCTTCAGGTAGCCCCCATCCCTTTCATTACTTTCAGCTGGTTGTAACATCATTCTGCCGCCTCTCTTGCCCAACGGCCCTTCCTACGCCACTCAACTCAGAGCTCATAACTGCCTTAATTGAAACCGTCATTGCCTTAATTGCTTTAATTAATCACCTTTCCTGTGGTAAGGCCTTTGTGGGGATTTGTAATAGGTGCCGACATTGGCTGTTCGATGAGGGCGGCAGGAGAGTGAGAGAATAAATATCTTAGCTTCAGCAGGGGAATGAAAGGATGGGAGGACGGGTTAAATGACAGAGAGCAACACTAGGTTTGATGTTTGAATAAAGAGAATCTGTTTGACTCCAGCGATTCACAGAGTCCCCGAAACACAGCTGTGGCTCCTCCAAGTAGAGTATGCGGTAAACACATTTCTTTGCGCACACAAATCCCCGCGTTTGAAGAATTAGATGCAGTAATTGACTTTAGCAATGTCAAGTTTGCAGTTTCTCCGGCTTCTGAATGTTGTTTGCTCAACTTTGTCAACAACACTGATCAGGCCAATGACTGGATTTCATTTTAATTAAAGTGAACATGGGCGGCGTACGGGAGGAGATAACAGTCAAGTATGTGTGTGATAGATGTAACATGCACACGTAGTAACACAGGGGCTCCAGCAGGGGGAACATAGAGCCGCTGAGCTACGCTGTGGGACGACTCGCTCCTTCCTGTCAGTCAGTAAACACACAT
>JAVQJF010029392.1:0-13952 GCA_036023855.1 Gadopsis marmoratus | reverse complement strand
CTCTCTCTCTCTCTCTCTCTCTCCCTGTCTCTCTCTCTCCCTCTCTCTCTCTGTCATCTGCCTCGCTCCACTGGCCTTGCCTGCATACTCTGATCCACAATCCAATACTGCAGTGGAAGCCAAGAGCACACAACAAGCTCCACAGAGCATGACCAGGGAGTGAGCCTGCCACGGCCAATCAGAGACAGACCCACAGATTGGCATCCAACCAGAAGCGCTCCTAGAAAGACAGTATCCACTTAGAGAACCAACCACGGCCAAGCAGAACGGCAGACAAGCCAATGGAATGTGACTACAACAGTGCTCCCATGGCTCAGACTGCAAATGCGCAAAGCCTGGTTGTGACTGCTTGGGTTGGGGTTCCATGCCATGCTACACAATCTTATTTCTGTCTTTACTTTTTTGTATGTTGAGCCGCTAAATAAATAAATATATTTATATATTGAACACACATATATTTATTTCAGAGGGGGAGCTCCTTTTATTTAATGTATATATGTATTCATACAACAAAAAACTTTAAATAACCATTTTCCCTTACAAGAATAAACTGCAAAAATCAATCGCACTTCACACAATCCAAAATCAATTTCTAGATATAACTCAGGACGTGAGCCTTTAGCTGCTCCCGTAGTGACCGAGCATCATTGTGGGGTTTCATTTCATAGCCTTGAATTGTAGTAAAAGTATTAATAATTAATGTCAGCATGCAGTATCTACCCAGCTTTGGGAGAAAGACAGGAGATACACTCTATGGAATTCTGTTCTCCCAATCCCGGTGTCCGTCTGTCCGACAGTCTATGGGTGTTGGTCACCGGCTCTGCAGTTCCTTCCATTGTCCGACTTTTTGCTAGCGTTCCTCCTCTACATCTCATGGCCTCACCTCTACTGGCCGCTCCTTGATTTCCGGGATAAGGTAATTACAAAATAAGCATATTCGTGGCAGAAAACATTAGCCGTGTATATTTATTTTTTTTAAGAAGTGGCTGCTATTGAGTCATTTAAAGCCTTTTGACCTTGTGGTACACGGTCTTTACATATTGTCGTGTACCAATCAGGCATTTGCAGTTGGCAGTGACGACAGGGCCAGATTTCACTCGGAAGTTCATTTCAGGTAAACAGAAGCAGGCTTCCGGTCACCTGTTGCTAGCCAATTTTATCAGCTGTAACTACATAGCACTTTCAGCTAACTGTATGAGCGTTTCGACTACCATCAGTTGGTTTAAAAACGCCGTTGTCTCATGTTATCGCCAGGGTATTCCTATGTTTGCTGGTACAAGATTGTAAGCAAAACCTCAGCATTCAATTAAATAAAGATGATTATATTACAAAAAGAAATAAAATGCTGTTTCCTGCTGACCTTTTTAATGTTTCTAGCTGACGAGAACCTTGTAAAAGGGGTTTTATATTATGCTAACAGATTACAGATACAACAGATACAACAGATACAATTAGCTTGATCAAGCTAATTGTATTGTCTGCACAGTCTGTTGACACATAAAAGCTCTGCTTATTCTGCTACAGAGAAGCCACGATGCCCTTCGTATAATGAAAGAGAATATAATTGATATTAATATTTGCGCATATTTTAGTATTTCTATTTTTTTTTCAGAATGGAAATTTGAACGGTTACAGTTTTGTGTTTTTGGGGTGGATATAATCTTAAAACATTTTTCATCAGTTGACTCCCATTAGATCAGAGCTGATCTTCCCACTGCAGCAGTAGAAGAGTGGTAAAATATGAATGTGTCTGCCCATTTTGGCTCCTGTAATGTTCTGGTTTAATGGCAGAGCTGTTCTTCATTTTGGGGGAAATCATGGTTCCCTGAGATTAGTATTTTTTCCACATCCATTTCTTGGTAAAGAGCTGGAATAGGCTTTTGGGCTGCAATAAAAAGCAGCAGCCTCTTTTCTGTGCCTGTGTTCATCTGCTCATTTATCTGGTATATTTCATGCATGGTGTAGGGTTAGTATTGTTTTATTTTATAGCTTTTAGTTTGATACAATGGGGAACATGTACAGTATGGCATATTCCGATAATTAGATAATGCATGTGGCATTCGGTGATCATCTGAACCCACAGCATGTTAATGTGCTGTAAACGCATGCATGTGGACCGCTAACCCTGGCTGTGTCGTTGTCAGCTCGTTGAAATTCAGCTTCCTCATCTAAATGAAAATTTCTGCACATACTTAACCCTTATTTTGAACTCCTTCCCCACTCTGCATGTGCACAACACGGTCGGTCCAACAGAACAGTAGGCAGTAATGATGCCCACAGCAGGCCAGGGTTGATAGCTTTATCTGCCGACGGGAGCAGAGGAGGAGAGTTGGCGTCACGCCCAGCACAGCTACCACTCCATCGTGTCAACCTCTGCCCACACAGGCTAGCTCAAGGGCAAGGGTAGAGCACAGCCCCCCCTTTCCCACTCCATAACAGACCCCCGCCCTCCCTTCCCGGATGGAGGAAAGGGAGGAGCTGGGAGTAAGGGAAACAAACTGGCACATCATGTTTCCCTTATCTGAAATTACCCACAGCGCAAGCTATGTGCACACAAACACACACTCTGACATTGGCTCAGACTATTTCTCCCTGACATTGTTAACACTCTCCCAGACATTCACTGGCAATTTACAAGCGCACATTCTGACTTTTCCTTTTCACTCAAAACACACACTAAAAAGAAAACACCATCTGAAGTCCATCCATTTTCTCTGTAAAACCCTAGAAAGAAGACTTTGGCCATAGGCAATAAATCAGTTGAATTAATTACGTGGGAGCTTTAGCACGTGCGTTGAACATCCACGTCTCATTTTCTGATATTTAATTTTCTTTGCGCTGTTTCCACGATCACCTTGCTGTCTTTCTTTGTTTTTAACTAGGCTTGTATCGATCCCTAACATACACTTCTTCCTCTGCACCTCTGTATGTGTTATGCCCTTCAGGCTAGAGTTTAAATTGGTATTTCTATTGATCTTTGGCGTGTGAGAGGCCGCAGTCTTTTCATGCTGACTGCTGTGTTTCAGCTGTGGACTCCTCCTCTGTATACAGACGCAGTGCCCATATCAATTTGTATCTAGCTGGTTTAGCAGGCGAGAAGTGTCTGTATATGTGTGTATTTTTATAAATATATAATATGGAAATGTTTGTGTAGATGTGAGTGACTTTACATTTTCATCTACATCAAGCTTAAGATTTTCATCCAAAATGTGCATAATAGTCATGTAAGGGTGGTTGAAATGGCATAAACGACTGAAGCTGTTGCGCTGTCTCTATCTCTATCGTAACACAAACGGCCTCAATTTTAGAATCTGACATGCTTACCTCTTGTCACCAAAGTATTTCATTCACTTTGTTGCTACTGCAAAGCACAGCTCGGTTTTGCTAGGAAGTGGATTTGACTCAGCTCCAGCTCCTCTTGTCTCTTCACAGCGGCGCAGGGCGAGGAGAGGGAGTGTGCCTTCACAGACCAGCAGCAGCAGTGGGAGGTGGAGCGAGTGGCTGGGGGCGAAGGCCGGGTCTCCCCAGAGAACACCACCATCCGATGTGCAAAGGGCAGCCACTGTTTTGGCCTGTGGGAGAAAAGTCCTCCAGGAGAAGTGCGACTAGTCAAACAAGGTACAAGGGACACTGTCTACATGTGTCCTTACAAATAAGATAAATGCTGGCAAATACGGTATCTTCTTAATAGCCACTTGAATTTTTGCCTGTTTAAACTTTGAAGCCAGACTATGTGACACGAGTAGCCACTGTTGCTACAAGTGACAATTACAGGAAAATGGTGAAATGTACCATTATCCAGAATGATGTACAACAGCGGCAGAAGTGGAAGGTCAGCAAATTAGCTTAGCTTTATTATAGAGCAATATTTATCTTATGTTTGATTAGCAGCCATAAGCTATTGATCATACCAGACGGGGTAAGGGTGTGTTTTATTTCTTAATGAATTTAACTTTTCATCTGTAAAAGTAAGACTGTGTAATTTCATCTTCCAAGTCTTATATAGTCTTGCTGTAAGTCGACACATGTTACTAAGAGTTAGTTCCGTAAGTATTTGGACAGTTAAGCAAGTTTTGTACTTTTGCCTATGTACACCATCGCAGTGGATTTGAAATGGGGAAAAAATCAAGATGTGATTGAAGAGTAGACTTTCATCTTTAATTCAAAGTGTTTGACAGAAATATCACATTAGCCGTTTAGGAATTACATTCCATTTCTATACAAAGTCCCCATTTTCAGAGGCTCATGTTTTTCCTTTCCACTGTCGCCTGGCGCTTGCTCAAGGTATGAATTGTTGGGTCTACATATATAGAGTCGGTCTAGACCTGCTCTATATGAGCAAGTGTTATGAGAAATTTGTCATGATATGGTGAACTGAATGAAACATTTTGGCATTTTTGCTTGAAAAATGACATGATTTATTATCAAAATAGTTCATTTTCTGTCTATCTACTCATTGATTGATCAATTTGCAGTTTTAAAGCTGACTCGAAACCTAGTCACGAAGTCTGTTTCCAGCCAACTAAAGGAGGTGTTTGTAGCTAAATGCACCGTATTTTCTGACCGGACACTAACTGTATATAGACCCGACTTTTCCCACCATAATCATGGGATTTTTCAAGCAAAAATGCCAAACGTTTCATGATTCCAGCTTCTCAAATATGAAGATTTGTGGCTTTTCCTCGTCTTTACATTATAGTATAATTTTTTTGACGGTTTCGGTCTTTAGTCAGACAAAATACGGCATTTGATGACATCACCTTGGGCTTGAGTTAATTGTGATGGCCATCTTTCACTGTTTTCTGCCATTTTATAATATATTTTATAATAGTAATAGTTAGTTGCAGCCCTACAATTCACATACAAACATTCCTTTATGCAACTCAAACCTTGGCTAGAAGCAGGCTTTGTTATTGGGTTTTCAGGGGACTTTATAAGTGGTCTGAAAAAGTCAAAATAGCCAGTAAGCTGCCTTTTTGCCCCTGTCAGTAATATACACGAACTATGTTTTTACAGAAAAGATGCACATGTGTAGTGTTTGAGCCATAGTTGTCTGGGAGGGGGTCAAATGGGCCCGATCGTACCTTTCTAAATGGCCCCTTTCCCTCTTATGGAGATCTACAAAAGGCAATTAAATTGCTAATACATACCTATATCTGGTTAGAATTTTTAGGAAATTATATGGATTAAAAATAGGACAATCAAAGAAGTACACTTTAGTACAGATTATTTTAATCTTTACATTCATAAGTGCCATTATATTTAGTGGTGACTGCTATATGATTGTCTGCTCACGGTAATAATGACAAACCGTTTGTAAGCCACATCTGATAACTGGTAAAGATAAAAGATAAAAGGTAAAGATATCAGATGTCATCTAAAGTGATCCCAATGACAGCTCTCAGTTGCCACTCTAGCTGCCAAGCTAATATCCGCTAGCTAGCAAGCTGCTGTTCAGCCCTGAGCGTCTGGAAATCCTGATTAAGGCCGTTAGGGTATTGATAGTATTGTTTAGTATCAGCTAACGTCACCTCTTGGTCTGTACTCGGCTGCCATCTAGCTAGCCACAATCTACAGTGCTGACAAATGATGTGTGGGGGGGAAAAATGGTTAACTGACTGACAAACCCATCATCCTGTAGGCGTTCTTGAACAGCACATTTAGCAGATCGTACAGACATGCATGTTCACAAGGTAGCACAACCAAGTTACTTTTTTGTAGCTTGGCCAACTTACTCACTCAAAATAAAAAAATGAGAAGCCTGCTAACTGCATTGATTATGCCCTTTTGATTTTATAAAAGACAATTGGACACAGGGAGGTGCATTGGCACGCTCTGGCTCAAACCCTGCATACAACGGTTGTTTCAATCCTCTTTTCCCTCTTCTGTCCCACCCTTCTCTGCCAGGTTGCTGGACTCACCTGGGCGACCACCAGGGTTGCCGTGATGACCGCTGCGTGGTGACCAACCTCCCTCCGCAGATGCAGAACGGGACATACCACTTCTGCTGCTGTGGCAGCGACATGTGCAATGTCAACTTCACAGAGGACTTCCCACCGCCCAGCCCCACCACCGCACAACCCATCTGTAAGGACACGTTATGCATACAGCTTAGCCATCACCGCTATGCTCAGTACATGTAGTCATACAACAGACAATATCCAATACATGCTTGTTTTGTAGGGAGTTTAATTTCAAAAGGATTATTTTCTAGTCATGATGCGTCTTCCTTTTTATATGACAAAAGCAAGTCAGCCAGATAGATTCAAAGCCAGATCTCCGCTGTCGCTAATCCCTTCATTGTTTTTAATATAGAATTTTGAGCTGGCCATTCTTTCATTTTTGGAAATAGAGGCAGTGAGGGAATTCACATAACCCGCTGATCACCTGTGACATCAGGTTCGTTCAAATGCAAGAATTAATTCGTAATAATAATTGTGATTGTAATAATAAAGGAATTGTATTTCTTTGAGTGGAAAAGTGGGGGGGGGGGCATTGTTGTTAAGCCATTAGCGGAGGTTGCAACAGCCGAATCCACATCTGTGTAAAAGTGGGGAGCCGGCAGGACATGACACGGGTGAGACGTGTAGGGGTTTTAAAAAACCCCTAGCAGACGTTAGCAGCTAACTCAAATCAAAGAGGAAGAAGTAGAAGAAGTTAACAGCTAACCTACAGCAACCATGAACAATTGCTCCGGGAGTTCCTTTCCCCCCGAGCAGAGTACGAGATCAACAAATCGTACGCTGTGTGTCACACTAGACACAGACACTGTCTTGCGAAGTCCAGTTCAGTTAAAACTTGCAACTAATTGTAATGTGCCATCATTCTGCAGCGTTCTGAAACCTGCCAGTTTGCACCATTGTGCCTAGACGAGACGGTGTATCGTTTCCATAGCAACGGCTCTCTGTACTTCCATTCTAACTGCCGGCTTCTCATGCTTTTTTTTGTAGCTGGATATCATTTGTAGCATCTTAAAATGTAATTGAGCATAGTTCAGTCAGTCACTTGCTACAGTTGCATTAATGAAGCGGTGAAAACAGAGAGGGATGAGGTGACCGTCAGCCGGCGTGAGTCGAGCTGAGACAGGCCAATTCACACCGCTGCAACTTTTCCCTGCGACTTCCTAAAACAGTTTAATCTCGTCGCGGTTCTTTGGTCTGGCCCGTTCTGTACACGTCACGCCTCTTTTGCTTCCGGGTTGTTTGGCTCAGTGTAAAAAAAAAAAAGGGAAGCCGGTGTCGTCTTTACGGCAGTGTTGCGGGATCTCTGTTTTGAAAAGGGCTCAACATTTCTGCCAAGGTTACAACCGTCTCTTATAGAATTGGGTGTGTTGGGTGTCTGGTGGGAAATGAAAATGACTACCATAGAAAAGAATGGGAGAAAACAAATTCAGGCCCACACAGTTCCCAAACACAAAGCTATTCCCAGTAAAAGAATGAAAGGATGTTTGATATCATCAGAGTTCTCAAACCTACACCTACTTGTATCCGCTTTCTCTCTTCTTCTCCTCCTCCTCCTCCTCCTCTGCTTCATCATTCAGCCCCACGGCTTAGAACTGCAGTTTCCTGATTGCAATTTACAGTTGTCGTGGTTCATAATGGATGGCATAGACGAACTGGTTCACTGACAGATGAGCTCTGTAGCATTTTCAGTGTTCAGATTCCGTTTGTCTCGCTGCTCACCTGTTGTTTTAAGTAACTGGTGTGTTCTTCTTAGTAAGGTGTCAAACAAAGCAAACAGCTGTGTTGTTAATTGTTCCTTCCCCTCAAGGTTTAGCTGTGAATGAAAGCAATGTGTGTGGTTGTAGGAGGAGAGGGGGATGGTGGCGGTGGCTCATCATCTCTCCCACACATAAACACGAACGCACTCTCTCTACCATCCATGTTGTCTCTCTGCATTCCGCGGATTACAAGGCGTCTGCTCTATCTGTCTGTCTGCGGGCGTGGCGTGGCGGGGACTGGTCCACCGAGCAGGCAGATGACGAGACAAAGTTGAGGGCAAAATAACCATTTTGTGTTAGAAGGACGTTTGATTAATCAGAGAACATCCAGTTTAGGTTGTAACTTTTAAGCCTATTTCTGTGTTGTCTTGATTGTTGATTCCTAACATGTCTGGGCAGATATATGCCAGCATTATTCAAAGTAGGAAATGGGTCCAGTCAGTTGACTGTCTTAGTGACCTTAATCCAAGAACCGTGGGTGATGACATTCTGGCTAGGTTGTGGAAGTACTCATATCTTTTACTTGTACTGAAATGCTAAATAATATAATCAAAGTCCTGCATTCAAAGGTTTACTTCGAAGTATTCATACGAAAATATACTTAAAGATCCCCTCCAGACAAATTTTACACACGCACCCCCCTCTGTAGGCTGATCATTTTCATTTCCATCAAACGATGAGGCAGCAGAAAACATGTTTCTGGAAGTAGAAGTTCTAATTATGCGGATATTAAAATATCAGATTGTAACTATTGATGTATTAATGTGTAAACATTGCTTTTATGATGCATCTGGTAAACGTTGAGTTAATTTGAACTACTATATATACTGCTGGGTAACGTAATCTATAACAATAATAATGCGACATCATTTATGCATGGATTATATATTGTATTCATCTGAATTTGCAAAGTAACTATACTGTAGCTTTCATAAATTTAGTACAGTAAAAAGTGCATTTGCCTCTGAATTGTAGTTGATTAGAAGTATATAGTGAAATACTCAGGTATAATTTAGATTTTTTGAATTCAAGTACAGTACTTTAGTAAATGTACTTAGTTACTTTCTACCACTGAGGCCAGGCGCTATTTTGAATATTTTAGACATGGTCTTGGCGGTGATATAAAAATGCAGTTTCCTTAAATATGGAGGATATTATACAGCTTTTGGGTGTGTCAGCGTGTGCTCGTCAGATCGGCGTCCTGTGCAACCCGCTTGTTAATTATGAACTCATTGACCTTGGCACTTGAAGGGAGCTGTGCCAACCTCCATGTATGTGTTTGTGTGTTGGAGCGCGTTTACGTGCATGCTAATGCTAGTAATATCAGGCAGAGCTGCCCATAGGCTATATCTCGAAGCCATCAATTATTGATAAAGCTGGTGTCTCGCTGCAGCACCAGCACGTTGACTGATGCAGGTTTCTGTGTGTATCTGGGAGCTGCTCTGGACTTCTATACTGTATTCCTGCAGAATATAGTGTAGTGGTTTATAAGCGCAGGGCAAGTGTTGGTATTTTTAAGGTGTGTAGTTAGTCTCCAGAGTAGCACTTGTAGGTGATGCAGTTTAATTAATCACAAGTAGCCGACAGCTGAAACTGCAGCCGGCTCAGCTAACTGCTTCTACCCGCCACTGCAACCAAATTCATCTTACTAGCTCTCTAGTGTGCCTCCCTGTTTTTACATATTTGTTTTCTTTATCTCGCTTTCTCCATTCACGTCCCACACATCATCTGTTTCTCTCTTCCTGCACTGCTTTCCAGTCCGTTGAACATGCTTCATGGTTGTTTGGCTTCATTGCATTGTCTTTTTCTTCTTCTCCTTCTCCTTCATGCGCTCCACGGCATGCCTGATCGTCCGCAAACAAACACACGTGCATTCCCAACACATTTAAATGCCTGTGTGTACGTTAGCCTGTGTTGTCTACATTTATTGACCTGCTTTTTGGGCAGGAAAAACATTCCCGCATGCCCACTTGCCAGTGTAGTGCAGTCACACTCACCAAGTGTTTCATAGACCTGTTTCAGCTGCAGCGCCTCGCTGGAGTACAGCAGCAGCGTTAGAAACACCTTTCGGTATTATCCAACACTGTCTCTGACCTTGCAATACAAAAAAGAAAACTCACAGCACAATTCTAGCAGGGTAAAACCCAAGGAAAGAATCCTACAGTAACAACATGTGCAGACAGACACAACAATCCAAGAGGCTTATGGTGTGGCACTGTGAGAATTAAAGGTGCCCCGTGGAGCTTCTTGTAAACAAACAAAAGTAGTGTTTACATTCGGTGTTATGCACCAAAACACAACGTGTATTGTGTGTGTATCCTAGCATTGCATATCAACCAATAACTTTATTTGTCTCCAGTGGTGAAATTGGTGATGCAGCAGTGGGATGCCTACATTTAGCACACCTAAAGCATGAAATGTAGTGTATTTTCTTACTAATAAGACATTTGCGAAACTTGTTGTTGTTTTTTACCTCCGAGGTTTTTAAAGTGGAAGGCAGGCCTCCCCAGGGGGCCTTCAATTAGTTTGGGGTCAGCGAATGGAAGTGATAAAATATTACATTAGTTATTGCATTAGTTATCAAAAAGAGATCACATAGCCTAACTGTGTGTGATTGGGTTGAAGAGAGCGTTCAGAGATAAAGTAGTTTTGGGTAATTGTTCTGTTTGGCCTGAGGCATTTATTAGTTTCTGACTCTGGGAAAGTGGGACAGACCTCTTTTTTATGTACATGACGTTATGTCAAACAGCAATATTAGGCTGTCTTGGCTCAATTGGTGAGTGTCTATGGGATCAAATAACACAATCATGATCCCATAGGCATCCAGGAATTGAGCGAAACTAAGCAAATAAACTAAGTTTTCCAAGCTTTGAGTGAAGGGAGGCCCACCGTCTCAGACTTTGAAAACCCCTGTGCTACATTGACAATGACGTCTTCCTCTTGCTTTCCTTTATTGACCCACTGCTACACTTCTTTTTGAATTTCCGCTACCAACTGTTGACCAGCAGAATAGCATGAAACTGGTGGCGGGGACGTGAAACACGGCGTGCACATGGCGCCACGCGTGCATGTGTGTGCACGTATGCATGTATTTGGGGGCCCACTCATAAAAACGTTGCTCCTTGGCGCAACTAGTGGTCAAAACCTCCACAGGGTACTTTGTTTTGGGGTTTTTTTAGCTTCACATTTCAGGAGCAAACAGTCATTCAATCAACCATACTTTTATGGAGATAAATGTGTGTGTTCCCTGTAAGTAAATTCTACCAAATGTCTTTTGTAGTTTGGTATGGTGTGTATTCACCCACGTTATGTTGCAGTAAAGTGTAAACCATGTAATACAAATGTAATGTGCTGCTGAAGTTTCAGCATGTAACTTAATTTAGTCATCCATATGTTGTTTTACCATTTCAGATGAAATCATAGTAATATGTGGTTTTTAATTAATCTTCTCATACCCTTTACTCCAAGTGTCTTTTTAAAAGCTCATTATCTATATTCATATGTATGGCAGAATTATAGATGAATCAACATAACGTTGGATTGCATCAGAGTGTACAGGTGTCCTGTCATGAATTGATAACTCGGTGTATGATAGGCGCTGTGGTACAAGGCCTTCTTCCTCTGACCGCCTGCTCACAAATCAAAGGCCAGTGCATTCAGCCATTTGCTCTTCCCACACGAAGGTTACAGTTTTGATTTGTACTTTTGTTTTCGATGTGTCCCCCTTTGTAGACTCTCGCACACTGCACTATGAGGAGACGGTAATTATCACCCTGGCAACAGTCTCCGTGCTAGCCGTGCTTGCTGTAGCAGCCTTCTTTGGTTACCGGATGATGCACGGTGAGTTACCATGGCGCCACGCTGTGAAGAAAAGCAGAGAACATTCATTATTCATGGCTGTTTTTAAATGTTTTTGCTAGAAGTTCAATTCATTTAATAAATGGAATCGGAGCTGATCTTTTGTTTAAATGCATCTGCATGTTTTCTGAATTGTGAGCTCTGTTTGTTTCTGCATGATAACAGGAGATGGTAAGCAAGGCCTTCACAACCTGAATATGATGGAGGCTGCTGGCTCCGAGAGCTCGCTGGACCTAGACAATCTCAAACTGCTGGAGGTCAGTGCACACAGTGGCCTCGCCGCCCGTCCCTGTGTCTACACTGGCTCAAACATGTCATATTTTTAGTTTTTACAAAGATTCTCTTCTCACACACTATAAACTTAAATGTTAAATCTGTCACAAAATCCTCTTCAGTGCAATCCAAACATTTTTATGACTCCACGCCTATGTCCCATTCTTTTGAACGCAGTATCTCGGGGACGCTTTGAGAGAATTTCTTCACATTTGGCACAAACGTCCACTTGGACTCAAGGATGAACTGATTAGAATTTGGTGATCAAAGGTTACTGTGACCTCTGTGATCACACAGATGTCACACAGACATTTTTTTTACCCAAAAGGTCAAAAGTCAACTTCACTGTGACATAATGTCCTGCAAAAACACTTTTCTCGCCATTATTTAACACCAAACCTCGGGAATAGAAGGGGAGATTGTGACCATGTTTCACAGCTGGTATAGGTGACTGTTTTGACTCAAAAGGCCACTGTGATCTCAAAATAGGTTTTTAGCCATAATTTCAGAATTAATTGCGTGATTCCAGATTTCACACACACGTCTTGACAATTAACACAGCCCTTCACTTCCTGCCTCATTCTGAATTTCGAGCATCATCGGAATCACGTGACTGCAAACAATGTCTTGGAGTTAATCGTGAACCTACAACTCATAGAGAGGCTTTGCATCTAAAAATGGCAGGAGAAAACGAAAGCGCCACATTTTGAGTAGCTATACTCTACAGGAATCTACGATAATTCTAAATGAATCAGTTCAACAATGCAACCAGGGGTACTTGTACCACAGAGGGTAATTCTGAAGTTGCTTGAGGGTACATGGAAAGATTGTAGCTCACTTTGAAAAAATAAATAAATAATAGATATTATGATACAAAAAACAAACGTGCTGCGAGTTCATGAAAAGCAGCACAGGAGCAGAGATGTTAAAGTGATGAATAAAACAGCTAAAAAATATGGATAAATGGTTTAAATGCACAACTAAAAGTAATGGATAAACAGCTGGAATGATTAGTAACAATTCTGCTATATAGTTCCCCAATGACATGTAGTTTTAAGTTTGAATTGTAATGCTGGTCATGTAAAAAAAAAGTAAATCCTTCAAACCCAAAATCCGGTGGACTTCTATTCTGCTGGGTTTTTTTTTTTTAGAATGTTGAATTCAGTTTTATTTAAATAGCGCCACATCATAATAAAGTTATCTCAGGGCACTTTTTCATATAGAGCCTCTTTATTTAGAGACCCAACAATTAATTACCCTTTTGACAGGCAGAAACCTCAACCAGAACCAGGCTCTGGGTGGGCAGCCATCTGCCTCAACCCGGTTAAGGGAGAAGGAGGGATGAAAGCTTGTATCATTGTTTCAGACATGTAGTGTTTTCGATGGCTTGAACGTCGCTACACAAAGGGAGTGTTAAGGAAGAGGGAAGGGGGGGGGCAAGAATTAGAAAGAGAAAGGAGAAACCAAAGGCATAGAGTCAAAAATACACCCAAAATACATCAAGGTTTACGGTTACCTTTGTCGTTTCAATTTGACCTTTATCATCCGATCATGGCAGGACGCATTAAGTGACAGGTCAGAGCACACGAAAATAGGATTCTGCTTAGCCTGACACAGGATCCTGAACACCTGATAAGGACGCCGGAGAGCTCATATTGTGATAGGAAGTCAATGGAGTTTGGATGATATTCAGCCACAATGGCAATATAAGCAGGATGAAGAGATTAAAAGGTGAGCAGGAGAAACAAATGCAGCTGCTGAATAAATCCAGCCAAAGGACACAGCATGATGGCAGCAATAACCTTTAAAGTACAATTGAACTTTTCTAAAAAACTTGCCATTTCTTTGCGTCCCACAACCTTGCACAGGTAAACAAGCCGAATAGTGCAAATGAAATGGGCTGCTAGCTTGGTTAGGAAGTGGATTCCTATGCATGCAGTAACCTACAATAGCTAATCCCTTTAAAGCTGAAGTGTGGAACCTTTGTCCCCCGACCCCTTCTGGCAGTGAGAGTAATTACACAAACACCGTAGCTGCGTGCTCATGACGTACACCTACAGGGGAGCTCACTCAAATTTCCAAAGTTCTATGACCTAATCCA